>OMKQ01046098.1:0-15392 GCA_900302335.1 Phycis phycis
TAGTCGCAGAGAGGCGACCCTCTCGTTCACCGGGGAGAACTCCAACACAGCGGCACTCAGCCAGGGGCTTGTGAGTATCCCCACCCCAGCCAGGCGCCTCTCACCCTGGGCAACTCCAGAAAAGGAGAGAGTCCAGCCCCTCTCCAGGAGTTTGGTTCCAGAGCCAATGCTGTGCGTTGAGGTGAGGCCAACTATATCTAGTTGGTACCGCTCCACCTCCCGCACCAGCTCCGGCTCCTTCCCCGCCAGAGAGGTGACATTCCACGTCCCTAGAGCAAGTCTGCGATGCCGGGGATCAGCACGCCCAGTCCCCCGCCTTTGCCTGCCGCCCGGCTTGCATTGCACCCGACCCCGATGCCTATCCCTGCAGGTGGTGGGCTCACAGGGCAGCGGCTCCTCCATGTAGCTGTTTCGGGCTGTGCCCAGCTGAGCCCCATGGGTCAAAGCCCGGCCACCAGACGCTCGCCGGCGAGCTCCCCTCCCAGGTCTGGCTCCAGTAGGGGGCCCCGGTTTCCCTAACCCGGGCGAGGTAGCGCCGATGTTTTTGAGCCTTATCAGGGTTTTAATTTTTTTTTAATCGCTCTTCGTCTGGTCCCTCCCCTGGGACCACTTTGCCATGGGAGACCCTACCAGGAGCTTTTGCCCCTGACAACACAGCTCCCAGGGTCACAGGGACACACAAACCCCTCCACCACGTTAAGGTGGCGATTCTTGGGGGGAGAACAAATCATGCAAAAATGATTTGAAATTGGATCCTGGATCCAACTGGATCCATTGTGTGTTCTTCCAATGATCTGTTGAGAGTGTGATACACACTTAATGGATAGAAACCTGTTGTACCGGGAGACTCTCCGTGCCCGTGCTAGATTACATGTGTTTACAGTGGTTCCACCCGCAATTAAAGTGAAAACAAATGTATGTAACTATTTCCCCAAATGCCATTGTTTGGCATTTAGAAAGGCAAAATATTAACAACAATACTGAACTTGCATTATACTGCTAATTATAGTGAAATAGGGCTATTATTCATGGTTATTTTCAGAATATATAAATCAGTAGAAAGTTTTCTAGTTTTGTTGTTAATCGTCTTTGTATAATTTTATGTTTAGAGCAGGTATCAGCTTGACTCTAGTTAAATCACAATGGTAACCACCTGCTCCAGATGAAGCTTGGTTGGGACAATAGAGCTAACAATAATCGCTGCTTAAATACATTTAGATAAAATCATAGCAAATCATAATGGTACTGACAGACTAAACAATAAGATCATTAACAAATTATTGGTAATGTCATAGCCATCTGTGAGGTTCTACTGATAGATATGCTGATTTGGTTTACTATACAGCTGGAACCATTTCAATTTTAGAACTACAGGCAACTACAGGCCAGGATTTGACAATTAAATTCAAACCAACTTCAATTTTAAATTTCAACAAATACAGGTTAAACTACAGGCCTGACTTTGACTACAGACCCTGTGGGAAAAAATTGTGAATTTTCACACGTAAATGAAGTAAACTGGCTAACCCGCTTTAAAAACTGAAATTTAGAACAAAAAGTAAAAATAAAAGAAAAATGAAAACTAATGAACATTTTTAAACAAGGAAGAGTACAATTGTCCTACATGATCCCCTAATGATTATGTATGGCGCAGGTCAACTTCTATATAGGGGTTGTCAATTCTGCTGGTTTGTTTGGTTTTTCTATGAAATCATTCCCTTTGTGTGCTTCTTCATTGACCATTTTTCAACTTCTGTTGATCACTCCATACCAATGCCAACTGCTTGCTACCATCCCACCACTAGTGACTAACACCAAGACTGTAAACATGCCAACTATGTAAAGCTGTTAAGTCAATTATTGAGTGTGTGACTGACGGTATAAACAGCTTCACCTGACCTGAGTCTGACTATAAGGGCAAGGCTGCACACCTTTGAGCGGGCAATTAATGTACAGTCATCACCACACATTCAGACTCTGGCACATCAGGAGGAAATACCTGCTCCTCCCGTAGAGTCATTCCAATGGTTGCCATTGATGTCAAGTAAAGCCATCAAGGTGGTGTGTGGCAGTCTGCCAACTGCCACATCAATATTCCACTTATTTGCCCTTGCCCTAAAGATGAAGCACAAACTTGAATAAAAAATACTTTATTTTTGAACAAATACAATAACACGTAATTATGTGTCACAATGTCTGATAAATGGTGTCACTTTTTCACAGATTTGGCATGTAATACTTCTATACATAGACTTTTATATCTATACATATTTAAGTGATTACATTTCATTAGGAAATAGGAACATTTTACACATACAAACATTTACGTTACATATGTGAAATCGTGTATTACGGAGGTTAAATAAAAACGTAAAATTTACTATTTTAAGACATCCATGTTCCCTAGGATTAAAAACAAGCAGTTTGAATCACAACTACTGGTGCTTTTTGGATGTCGACATTGGAATATCAATGTTTTATACTTTGCTTCCATTTTCCACTTTTGTCAGATCATTTATATAAACAGGACATAATTTAAGAATGATCAGGGACATCATTCCTAAATGCCTCTCGACTGGAGACCATACTTATATTACACTACTGCTTGGGAATGCGTACTTAAAATGCCTCCACTTTCACTATTCCATACCTCTCCACTATCACTGAATGGTTGGTGACATTTCACATCCTTTTCCACTTCTACGCTGCAAGCCACACTAGTCTCTCTCGTTTGATATCTTTTGTACCACGCTGGTCATGACTGGTGCAAAGGCCGCCCAGTGGGCGCGCACTGTTTCCCATAATCCATCGCAGCTGTCCAAACCGTCTGTGAACTGAGCGGCCATACTTGCTACCCTGCAGAGTAAATCTTGGTCAAGACATTGATATGGATATTTTAAGAAAAAAAAACCTAACTCGGCAGAATAATGGGGAAGAATAGATTACCCTTTGTCTGAGATTTCTTCCAAAAACAGCACAGCTGGTATCTAAATTGTATAGTTCCAAAATGGGTGAAGACATGGTATGATATCGGTCTATGGACACTGCATACCTGTGGTAAATGTAGTGGTTGACCAGGCAGGCGTAGCTGGAGGAAAGGTCAACGGAGTGGTTCTGTGGGAGTCCAGAGCTCTCATCCCGGTCATAAGGACTGTCAGACAGCAGCTCAGTGCTCACAGGACTCTGAAGCTGAATAAAAAGGGGCAATTAAGACACAACAAAAACGAAAAACGAAAACACAGAAGACAAGGTTGTGGGTCAAAAATCCCCACTAGGCTGCAATACTTTTTCTTCAAAAACGTTGCCGGTTTGCAAAGACCCGTGGTCCATGATTTTTGCTGTCATATTTTTGCGGTTGTACACGTGTTCCGAAATTGGGCAGCCGACAAGCCATTCCATTCAAAACCAAGTGTTCAGCAGCTCCCATAGCTGCATCTGGATGGTTTTTACGCAAGTAAGCACATACAAAAAGCCCTGGCTAGTAAGTAATGGTACCCAGAAACGAACAAAATCAATCATTTATTTGATTGTGTTTCATGCCACTGCTCATGGACATGAACATAACATTCAAGAATTCTGACATTGCCTCTCAGTCATCAAGTCTGTGAGAAAGTGCATTGGTTAACAACAGTGTGTTGTTAGCCTGCAATAAGTTTCAGAGGCTAAAAATGCATTCATTTGATGGTAAATACCCGTTTCATTCGGACTTGTGCTTCAGGATTGGTAACGTCTCTCCAGTCAAAGTCGTCTAGAAAGGCATTCTGGCCACACATTAGCTGTAAAGTCATGGTACAATTTAATTGGTAACATGTAGGTTATGATATTTATTATCACAAAGCTAGAACCAATTGTGTCACACACACACACACACACACAAACAAAGAACCTGGTAAAATGCAGGGTGTATGCATTGAGGCCCAGGCCCGCCATGGGCCAGGGACCAGCCAATTAGGACGCCTGCTTTGTAATATTTTCTGTCTTCTAGAGCTGTGAGGTCATGGGTCAGGAACAGGCGCCCCGGGGGACCCTCAAAGACCGAACTGTGCTGCAGTTCCAACAGGGCCAGTCTACATGAAACACAGGGACAGGGGAGTGAGGGGCCCTCATCTCCCCAAGACGTTACAACTGATGGTTCGTAAGGACCATAAACATCACTCAATACATGCGTGTGCGTCTCATGTCTTTATTGTAATGCATTAGGACTAATTTTCCAAGAAGGCTGTCCCACCTTGTGTTTTGAGTCAACTGTCTGGGCGTTCGCAAAAAAGTGACGAAACTACAAAAGTGTTATTGGGGTTAGCAGGTCTAACCTGAAGAATTCCCCGAGGTCGTGCTGGTGTGCGTCAGCCTCTAGCGGCGCGTCACGCAGGGAGACGACCGGGGTGGCTCTGTAAGAGAAGCCTGGACTGCTCAGCGTCCGCAGGGCACTGAGGAGCGGCTCCCTCCAACTCAGGGGGACCGGGAGCTGGTGGCTCGGCTGACCGGCGTGTCGTCTAAACTTCCTCAGGGCCAAGCCCAGCTGGGCAAGGGCGGGATATGTATTCATTAGTGGCTATTTGATATCCATCACATTTCAGTGATTCTCACGTGATGTTGACCAATGTCGTAATAAAAAGGAACCCCCATTTCACCACCATCCGCAAGGAAGGCAAGTCCTTTTAAAGTGCTTTCCTTTCAGACAACTGTAACGGACATTTCCATTAGACATGGCGGTCTCAAGCCACGAGCCTGTAAGATGTGTGATCAGACAGTTAGTTGAAGGTTTCATCTCAAGGTTCAAGGATGCTCTCACCTGCAGAAGCTCATCGGGTCGAGTGGCCTCTCACCGCAGAGACTTAGTTTACACTGCATAAATATTTTAAACCAATCAAGGCGTCTTCTCAGCAGTATCGAATCATCGATGCTGCTGAGAATTTCCACCACACATTACAGACGGTGGTATCCAGCCAGATGTATGAGGGACGGCTTTCACCTTTTGTCTCCAGGGCTTGTCTCTGGGGATTAACCTACATCGTCCTTGTGGCTGTGGTGCGGAGGCAGGTCGACTCCCCCCTGCTGGGTCTCATCACAACTTCCCATGGAGACCCCCTTTCTAGAACGTCACAAACAAAGGGTCACGCACTTAGGACACAAAAGTTTCAGAAACTATAAGAAAGCAGTTTTTGGAAGAGTCTTGTATACCGTTGAACCCCTGCCTGTGTCCACCTTTCTGACCAGTCTGATTCTGCCTGGTGAAAAAAGAAAAAGTGTATCATCTCTCCCAATGCTGTAATTCTCTGATCATTTACAGATGCTTTTTTGGGGATAAACAAGGAGCCTCCAGGGCATTAACTTGTAATATTCAGTAGACATGATGCCCGAGTTGGTTGTTTTGCAACATTGATTCAACAGTTACAATTATTAATAGAGACAATGGAAAAAAAAAAAAGGAATATCTTCCACCACTGTCTACGAAACAAACATGTTTAAGAATGTTATGTCCATCCAAATCAAGGAATACCTCACATCCAAGAGCATGAAAGTACATTGAGTTCAAAATAAATTATAATGCATATTTAAGTCAAATGGTTAACGCGTGATGGTCCAAACCGCTCTCATTGGCCGTTACCTGGGTGTAGTCATGGTGACTGAGAATGTATAGAGGGCCATGGCCACAGATTTGGAGAACTTGCTCTCCGGTCCAGCCTTCAACAGGAGGGTCAGGGACAAACAACGCCCTTGATCCCTGCACACACTACACACACATTATTTTCATAATTTACATTTTCTTTTATTAATTTGGAAAATATTACAACTTTTAGTGATATACCTTAAGGTAAGTAAAGGAAAACCTTTGTCCTAATTGTCCGTGGAAGTGGCTCACCAGCCTACTTTCCATCTGACTGGCCGACCAGCCACAGTCTATGGCGATACGAGCGGTCATTCCCATGGCGGCCAGCGCAGCTCTCCCTTGACCTCGTGGATCACCGTGTCTGGAGGATGGAGTTTCTCATCAAAAACCTAACACGATTGATCTCCACAAACAAGTTCATAATGTCGAGAAATCATCCTGCTTCCACTGTCAAAATCATGCAGTGCATGAACTCACATGGAACCTCACATGTTCATCAGCTGACCCATCCATTGATTTGCTGAATTCAACAACAAAAAATACTAACTTCAATTTCTAAACTTGGCACTAACAGTGCCAAGGGGCACCGTCCTTAACAATTTGTCCTTCACCTGCAGTATTTTGGCCCTCTGAAAAACCCAGCCGAAGCAGAGCATCTTACCGGTCTGGATGGGCCAGGAGGTGTCCTCTGGGCAGACAGAGGACGTCTTTTACTACCAGTCCAGAGCTTTGTTGGACCGCCCTCCTCCATCTGACACAGGTCACTTGGCTCAGAGATCCCACTGAGAAAAACCGCTGTGCAAACAATCATACACAGGAAGTCTGTGCTGTGCCTTGTAACACTGCAAGATATATTACTTCAACCTGACAATAAGACAGAGAGGCCTTTTGGCACTCAGGTTGTATGAGCACAAGCTTACACAACAGATAGGGCAATACTTCTTGTCCTTTATGGGTTCTGGGTTCGCCATGGGTTGAGCAGACTGAACATAATACTACAACAATAGATTAGAGGCTTTCAAAGTTTCAAAGTGTGTGTGTGTGGACAATTTAATTGAAACAATTAAATTGTTTGATGGATTAATTGCATTTTATTTATAAGGATTATTCATAAACACTTTAATTTGATAATCGAGCCATCACATATTCAGCAACATATGAAATCATCTGCCATCAAAACATTTAGATTGCATCTGTTAACATAGCTCCCTGTCTAGCTAGCTAGCATTGCTAATTGATGCCTTGCAGTGCACAATGGATATAAATGGATATGGGGTAGATTTGTCTCCATATCCATTTCAGCAAATACATGAAATATATATGTGGATTTCAATTATATGTGTACAAATTTAATTCCTCATGTACAGGTTGATCTTTAGACAAATGGTTTTGAGACAAGCTTTTTCCAAATACAATAATGAATTTGTTAATGTCAATTCTGTTACGATAATTTTGACTGGATATTTACCATAAAAAATGCAGATGGAGTCTTTCGTAATAAAAAATAATAAAAACAGGTCAAAATGCTTAAGCAATATACCTGCAGGTCCTAATTGTCCAGGGACATGGCTCACCAGCCTACTTTCCATCTGACTGGTCGAAAGTGATACAAGTGGTCATTCCCATGGCAGCCCACACACACACCTTAATATATAATGCATATCATCCAGAGTAATTTGGTCTACAATGACTCAGAAAGATTTAGTCTACTTATATAGCTGGGTAGCATTAGTCTCATAATATGTTTGAAAGTGTGGAAACATGTACCATTAGGATGAACTGAAATTATCAACCAAGAGGAAAGATGCATTGGTTACATAAAACAGCTTGCTATATTGACCATATTGTCCCCATGTGATAGGCTATCTTTTGGGGGCATGTTGGATATTGGTATGGAGTGTTGATCTTGACAGATCAATATTCAACGGCTCCAATGACCCGCGTTCAATCATACTTTAGACCAGAAACTAGCAGAGGCTGAGCGCTGTAGCGACTTTGTTTGTTACAAGTCTTTGTTTAATGGAAGGCATCCAAGCGTCCTATTCGGAGCAAACACCACAGCTGGTTCCTGGACTTAAAGTTAATAACGTAATGATTAACTCAGCCCAAAGCTATCAAAATATAAACTGGTAATTATAACACTTCGAGGCAGAGATCATGGAGAGGACATGGAGAGGACTTCTGAGAACTAGACCCCCCTGCCCACGGCTCCATAAGCAAGTAGCCCGGCCGTATTGTAACTTTACTTGTAGGATATCGGCCCTTTTCCTAAGCCCTTCGTTGTGAAAATAGCTACCTACACTTGTCAGATGACTAGTTATGGTATTGGTTATTCAATTCATACAAAAACAACCAAATTGTATTTCAAAAAGAGCAATCTCAAAATGGCCACTACCTTTGGGGTGGGGCTCTGCAGGTATGAAGGCCAAGCGGCTGTTTCATTGCAGCCATTTTACGACCGGACGCTCACCCATTTACGACCGGGCGCTCACCCATTTACGACCGGACGCTCACCCATTTACAACCGGACACTCACCCATTTACGACCGGACGTTCACCCATTTACGACCGGACGTTCACCCATTTACGACAGGATGTTCACCCATTTACAACCAGCCGTGGACATTCACCCTGGACATTCACCCATCCCATTTTGGTCTGG
Source organism: Phycis phycis (assembly GCA_900302335.1). Classification (NCBI taxonomy): domain Eukaryota; kingdom Metazoa; phylum Chordata; class Actinopteri; order Gadiformes; family Phycidae; genus Phycis; species Phycis phycis. Next base: position 8,274 of record OMKQ01046098.1, read on the forward strand.
GAGTTTGATCGTCAGAGCAGATTTTTAAGTAAATAATATTCAATCAGAAATTATACAATGGTTAACACATGAGGAGGAGGAGGATGATGAGAGCATCGACTGACAGAAAGTTTGTCTGAAAACCAAGTGTTGAAAATGCAATCCGTACATGTAGATTTTCAAGTCTACCAAACATTGAAAACCACATGTGCTTTTCACAGATTTGCTAAAGTTTTGTGTTTGTGAAATGGTTTCACAAATAAAGAACAGTACAAATTGATTGTCAGACTTTCAATCTGTTTACATGGATTGGCAATAAAGTCAAAGATTACACAGGTACACACAAAGTTCAAATGTACACAAAGGTCATTCAGTTCACACAGACATTGAGACAACTCTACCCCCATGAATGTAGTACACTCAAAGTTGATACATCAAAAACTGGAACGCAGGAAAAAACACCTGACTGGCATCCTATTTCACCCATTCCATCACCTTGTGACACAGTAACATTACATACGGGGCTAGAGGTCTTATGAAAACTGTCTGGTAAATCGAGCACACGGACACAGACTTTACCCCCAGACAACAGGCTTCTCAACCAGTCAAATGAATCTCAGTGTACCGCAAATCACCCCAATACATGCACTTATCGCTTCCTATGGACACTCAACATACATCACCACAATTCAATGTTCATATTCATCGGCACTCCTACACTTTATATATTCAGTTAATACTCATTCCCAAGTCCATATCCCCCCCATCCAAATCTGTGGAACTGCTGCTAGCGTTTGTTTTTACTGTTATGTATATTTCGACCATCTTCAGCAATTTCTTTGCCCTTATTGATGACCCTTTAAAATGTAATACACCTGCTGCCATGTAGTTGTTGCTGCCATGTCCAAGGAATTGAATTGTTCAGAGTGAGTGTTAGACTGACTTTAAAACTGACAATAACTTCCTCATGATGTGGAGCACCAGGATTTGGCTCGTGGTAGACAGCAGCTACCAACTCTAATGCTCACATAACTGTGGCACATGAGCACTAGATTTGTTGTAGACAACCCAGGGTCCTGGTGGCTTCTTATATGTTTGGCAGCCATAATACTAATTAGTAGGCACCGGCAACACAGAAAGTACATTAAAGCAAATACGGTGATTCACTGTGAACTGCCAAAACACACCAAAGCTCTAGTGTTCTCATGTTAAATCAACCAGCACTTCCACACCGCAAGTGCATTTCTAATACCCATTGGACACAAGGCCAAATTGTTAAAACAAATATATGATTTAAACACACTATATTAGAGCTGAGGGAGCTTCATTTTCCAGGCACACTTGCGATACTTTCTTTGTACAGTGTGGAAGAAGGTCCCACCCATGTGGAAGTATTGGTTCGACGGCGGAACAGGATGGACCAACGGCTGGCTGGAAACTGGAATCTGACAAACGGAAGTGGGGGAGCTAGACTGTAAAAGCAACACACTGGGTCAGACTAAAGCTGAGGGAACACTAAAAGGCTGACTTCAAGCCACATTTTTGACACAAATTACCTGGAACCTTTCGTCCCAGGAATGGCTTTTCCAGGAACGAAAAGCCTGTTACCTACGTTTCCACTGCGGCCTAAAATCGCAAAGAATAGGCAACCGAGTCCACTGACTTAATAAAAAGTGACTACATCGGAAACTCAATTCAGAGACGATTATCGCTACCAATCATTACTTGTACTGCAGTCCGTGAATATAGGTTTCGCAACAACTTTAGTTTTGGATCCCAACTTTCTCCAAAAGATTGATATTCTACTTACCAAGCAGGGAGACAACATTAAAAGCTAAAAACTCCAAAACATTGCTGTATTGAAGAACACTACAAATGCACACGAAACCTCATACACCAACTGTCTTTTGCTACACTATATTAAACTTGGATTAAAAAGGACAACTTTATTATAATTTAATCCTCTACATACAGAGGATATTTTGGTGAACGTGGACGAAGCATAAACTTTCAAGCATAAAGACTTTCAAGACTTTATGAAGTTGACAGTTGAATCCAACTGTCTTTTTCACTGGCACCATTGTTAATGGAAAATGGTGCATATTTGCATTGTAACTGATGATAACTGCAGTTGATGCAATTTTGTTGGTGTATGTATGAGCAATGTCACGCACACGCACACACACGTTGACAAAGATATGGGATTTAATTTACCATTTCTCTAACAAAATATAATTTTGGTTTATAGCTACTTTAAGGGAGGCCTACCATTACACCCATGGACTAGGATTAGGATATGGATTAGGGCAGATAATAGTCATTGACTGGATCATTGCTTAGCTGGTGAGCCGTTGGAACAAGGCCAGACTTCAGACTACTTTGATAAACCTTTACTCATAGTATAGAAGAATCAACAAGAAGGGAACCCTACTGGTGTTCTGAAGGACGGGACGCCTGAGGTTTTGACAACTTGGTCACTCCGGGGAGTGTTAAAGGGAGGGAATTCCTGGTAGGGCAAACAAAGGTAGATGGAAATATGAGAACAATGGAAAAACACAGAACAAAGGACAGAGAGAGCATCAAGCAACAAATTGTATGAGGGATTTGGCTTTTGTTCAGTTAACTGTTCCTGTCTGTGCTGTGACTACAAACCCCACATTTTCTGAATCCAACCGTAGCCTCTTCACAATATTTGCAAGAGGCATTTTACATGTACATTGTTGCAATTCACTGACCTCCAGTTCAATCTCCATGTCCTCATTTAAGTCTGGAGCCAGGTGGCAGTCATCCAAGTCCTCTGTCCCGGCAGACAGCACTCTCTTCAGATTGAAGTGCTGTTGAGGTGGAGTCTGGACGTGGGGCACTGGGTACTCCTCCTCAGTATCTGACACCAGAGGATGCTCTAGGTGCTTCTAGGTTTAAACACGAAAGACTTATGATAGTCGTATTGCCACGTCTTGACTATAATAATGCACTTATTAGAGGCTAAATAGTTATTTTAACTGATGCAAACATTACCGCTCATTCCTAAAGAACAATGTTAGTTATGTTTTGTTTTTCTGAGGCCCTCACACAGAGCATATCAAACTACAAATCTGAGCAATGAAGAGACGAGGACGAGGGAAACACTTGCATAGTAGCTGCAGTAGTCCTCCTCCGCGTCCCGGACGAACACCACCGTGCAGGATTCTTCTGAGGCGAACAGTTTCATCTCGATGTGTTCTGTGACCTTTCGCATTGATGGCCTCTTCTCCAACATCTTCATGCTTTACTACTACGCGGTCTTCCTTGTGTCCGAGTCAGGAAGATTCTCCAGCTCTCGCTCTTTCTTATAAACGTGTTTTAGCAATTAGCTGCTCTTTATCTTTTGCCCACAGCAGCAACCGTTATGTTAGTATGTAGGTCAACTTCTCTAACTAGTGGTCCTCCTTATTTTCTCTTCAACGTTGTAATGTTGTGTTCGTCGCCAAACATAAGATACCGACAACGTATATTTCTTTAAAAAAAAAAGAAAAAACAATAAAGTCAGCACAACAGGCATGTGATTGTTGACAGCTGTGCTGGCTCGAGGCTGTGCTCTTAACGGTCATTGGTTCACGTTCTCACTGACGTATGCTTGATGATTGAATTAAGCGCGTCATTCATCAAGCCCTCCGTGTTCACGTTAGCCATGCATGAAAGTCAATGGCAGGGAAAACTTGTTTTTTCTATTCAGTAGTTTACTCACGCTGACGGCCTACGACAGCATAGACGTCATACCTATAACATCTACATCTGGAAGAGTCCGACCTTTACGCCATGTAGGCTAGTTGAGATATTTAGGCCTACCGTCCACACTTAGCAATTACAACTCTTTTCCAATGTTTGAAACGTGATTAGAAGAATCCTACTCATCGTGTCTTTATCACCCAACCCTTTTCACTTGGCACCCTTAATACCCTTATGACATAGCGTAGGACTACTGCATACATATTATATATTTTTTAATAGGCCTACTCCAAAAATTCAGAATAAAACGGTCATTATAATATATATATCAGCACAACAGCAACATTGTAAACAAAATCTTATAAATTACGAGTTCAGGAATAAAACTATTTTAAATATTGCCATTTCAAAAGCACTAAAATAAACTCGATATAACAACATATAACATTATTTAGTCAATACCTATTGAAGCTCCAATAATGATCTTAGGATGCAAATAATGCAATACAATATTTTTACATCACAAAGAAAAACTCATACATGTCATTAATGAATGACGGCTTCTTTGAGTAGTTGCACATAATTACAGACAAAGCACACATCAAGAAAACAAAAAGTCAGCCCAGGAGGAAATCATCCCTGGAAGAAATTGAGATGGTTGTGTTGGTTTTACATTTCACTTCATTGTCTTTGTGTGGGCATTGGAATGCGGTAGTCCACTGACGCATTCAATATCTAACAGATAATTACAGTAACCTGCCATTATTGTATTCCTGCCTAGTTACTTATTAACTTCATGGAAAGGTGCCAGTGTGTGTGTGTGTTAAGCAAGTAGCTGTCTTTGACTGCACGCCAAAAGGTGCGGCAAAAAGAAGAGAGCTGTTCCATCGTCAGGCAGCAGCTCCAGCAACTCAACTGGACTCATCTCTGTGGCAACAACCAACAGCGTCTCTAGGGGTGTGAACACATGTCAAATCACAAACACAAGCAGTGCATTGGGGTATAGGCCACATATTTTGATTCTATTCTTCTTAGTTTCCATAATAACTACCCTTATAAAGACAGCAGAAGAGAGACAAATCATCTGAGAATTAAAGTACTCATAGTCTTTAGTCGTTAAGGGGTACCTTTAAGGGCAGCCAATAGGATGCTGTTGTCAGTTTCAGCTCTGGTCCTATCACAGAGCTCGGGGAGGAGCTTCTGCCACCACAATGCCTGAGGGGAAGATTTTGCCAGATACATTAATCAAAGCATAAATTATTGAGGTATTACTGATATTTTTGGACTGGAACTGGCCCCTGCAGTTTTGAAAAGCTGTGAAAGCTCTAGCTAACTCAATCATAACAGTGGAAACTACAACAGCCTCACACTTTGAAAAAGCTGTCAGGTTAAAGCACTGGAACACTTAGAGCAGCTTGATACGGGGCTGTCACATTCCTGTGTGTGTGTGTGTGTGTGTGTGTGTGTGTGTGTGTGTGTGTGCGTGCGTGCGCCACAGACCATGTGTGCATCCTGTAGGTGGTGATTGGCGTAAGGGATGATGGCCTGAGGACAGTGGTCAAGCAGTTTCTCAATGCAGTCCCCATGCTGCTCCCTCCTGGTGGCGCAGAGCACGTGCAGGCTGAGCGCCCACAGGGTGGCCTCCTGGGACAGCTGCTCTAGCAGAGGCTGAACAGAGCCGATGGACAGGGAGGGTCCGCACAGGAGGGACTAGAGAGGGCGCAGTGAAGGGGGGTGTCAGTGTTACTAAAATAAAATGAGGAGCCTTTTTTTAAACCGCTATCAAAATAATGTCACGGCCAGTCTCCGCCAGCCAGTTTGTGAGCGTTCTGTGCGACGCTGAACTCAAGTCCTGTTCTTTCCGCGACAAAAGGACACCGACGGCGAGAGGGTAGGCTAACACCGCCGTGTGTGGCTGTGTGGTGGAGCGCCGTCTGTGGGCAGCGGTTTATATTGACGGCTGCATCAGAGAGAGGGGCAATGTCGGGTTGTTGTGACACTCAAACTCAGCAACGTGCGCAACGTGTGCAATGTGTGCTTCAAGAGAAGGACCATAGGGTCGGGTCATCACCTCCCCCTTCCTTCCTTGAACTCTCAGCCCAAAATGCATTTTTTCCGATCTCATCCTGTTCGAAATGGAGCCGAGGCAGACGGCTCAGTTACACTTTGGAGGAACCCGTCCAACCAACCGTGTAGCGTGCAGTCCAAGGTCATTCTTTGGTCATTTCATTTCGGAATTTCTACGACAAATGACATAGATCCAGTTCCATGAAAATGGTAGCAAAAAAAAAAATCACAGACATGCTGGATCAACATAAAAGCCGTACAGGTTGTGACGTGTATATGGCAAGAACAACACACGCCCACACACACACACATGCAAACACACTCTCTAATGTACTAACAACACTTTAATAGCACAATAAAGCTAAAGTGATTGCTAGAATGTGTATGACTCAAGACATATGCAAAGCTCCATCAACAGAGACAGCGGCAGAGAGAGACTCAGAAAGAGAGATCCCTACCTGGAGTTTCTGTAGTGCCTCCTGCTGCTGGGAGCCGGTATTGCTAGCTGGAGTCAGAATTCGGAGCCAGGGGTACAGCATCCCATAGTGAGAGCACGAGTTGATCTGAAATGACACGGTGCAGAGAGGCGGTGGTCTTCACATAAAATGGTCGACAGCTTTCCGGTCTAACTGGTGAGCCTAACTGTTCCATACCAGGTCCTCTGTGCTCTTCAGCAGCTTGCTTGGGGCAGCCGTGGCGCCGGTTTGCGTGAGACGGTCAATGTAGACGACGGCCAATCGGAAGAGGAGCTCCTGGATGATGGCTTCCTGTGTTGAGGCCACAAGCACCGCCTCCCAGAAGTCTACCAGCAGACTGTGCTCACAGCCCAGCTCCTAGGGAGTGAGGCAGCATGGGGAGTGTTTCAGGAGCGGCCCGATTGCGTGTTACTTTCTACTACTTTGCCTACTTTACGATATGTTGTGTTGAGTCTGTCAAAAATCAACCCCCACAATGAGTGTTCCAATACCACACACACACACACTCCAACCTTGAAGACTTGATCAGCCTGCTCCAGTTGGACCTTGTTGTTCTCATGCAGGGCGACCATGGCGGCTGCCAGTAGTCCCGGCTGGTCTTTTCTGAGCTGCTCGGCCAACTGGGTGGGCCGCACCTGGGTGTCCTGGCCTCTACTACCAGCATGCAACAGCAGCCGTGGCTCTTCAATAAACCCATACACTAACAGCATCTGCATGCACGCGTACACACGCACACGCACACACACACACACACACACACACACACACACACACACACACACACACACACACACACACACACACACACACACACACACACACACACACACACACACACAGATATGTCAATGTTATTCACCTAGTTTTCAACTACTGCTCATTAAAAATG
>OMKQ01046099.1:0-18133 GCA_900302335.1 Phycis phycis
ACACACACACACACACACACACACACACACACACACACACACACACACACACCTCTCTCTCTCTGCTTACCCTTTGGTCTCTTGGCTTCCTTTTTCGGCCTCTGTTACGCGTCTTAACGGGAGAACTCTGTAGTATTAAAACATAAAAAGAAATCAGTGAGGCTAGGTAGGGTGCCAACTGAAACATTAATATATCATCCACTTTCCAACCACAACAAGGGCCGTGTTCCGATATCCATACTTCATGAGTACACTTAAACGTAGTACACTATCCGCACTCACTAAGTGTGCAGATTTTCAGATGTTAGTGTTGTTCCAAATGGTGCACTTACTGGAAATTACTATCAGCTGCGTGGCCGTGTCTCCCGCCAAACACACGTGAATCCATTACGCCCACTGACATTTACAACACACTAGCCATTTTCAAACTGAGCGCGGCTGAGCCTGGCTCCGCCTCGTCCGCTACGTAGCTAAGATGGCTGCCGTTGAGTACGGAAAGTGTACACCGTTGCCTACTATGCGTACTAACCGTTTTGAGGGCAACATCCGGGTCCTTTGAGTATACTTCACTGCGATCGTAATCGCGCTCTACGTACTCAAACTAAGTATAGCAAGTATGGATATCGGAACACGGCTAAGATCTTCAATGGAATAAAGTAAGAAGTGAAAATGCAGCTGAATCATGTAACCAATATTCTAGGGCTTCCCTTGTGATGTTGCCACCAATTGTAATAACATGATTATTTGTTTATGCGACAAAAGTTCATCACGTGTACATTTAACGAACGCCCCCCAACAAATTCTGACTGCTGAGAAAGTCTTGTACTCACATTTTCATTTACATTATCAGACTTTTTCATGATGAGGCAATCGCCATCTGAAAAACAACAAAGAAGACGACAAAGATGTCAATAACAAAACCCCGATCCAAATCAGTCTCCGAGTGTAGAAAGACGCTGTCCAGGGCTCTTACCCAAAATTTCAAAAAACTCATCGAGCATCGTGTGGTAGTGGTCATACTGATCACGGTGCTCCTCCAGGGTCCAGATAAAAACCCTCACGTCCTGTGGAGGGCCGTGTTTCAGGTATTCAATCACTGCGGTGCCAGACAGGCTTAGAAGCTCAGGCCTGGAGTCAAACTTCTTCACAAGCACATCTTGTAACGGAGCGAATTTGAGAAGGGAAGCTGGATCCATTTCTTCCAAATGCCCCGCGTAGGTCTCAATGAACACACTGGCAGCATTCAGACCTGTCGAAGAAACCGGAAGTCCTTACATCTCATGCGGGTGCTTCCCGTGCAATTACCCCAACGCGGCGCGCAAATTCAGTACTTGCTCTACAGATGCCTGAATTAGTTCAAACAAGCCAGGGCCCAGATATGTGGGGGGAGGGGGGCTCACCTTCGTTGTCAAGCTGCTCGGCCCACTTCAGACTGCCGCCCAGGAACTCTGTGAAGACGCGCGCCCACACTCGGTTTCTCCTCTCCAGCAGCAGGTCCACGATCTGGCCCAGCGTCTCCACCTGCACGGGGTCCATGCTCAGGAACCTGGCGGCCACCCCGTTTCCCCTCGAGCTGTCCAGCTCCACCCAGGGCTTCAGGCGCGCCACCAGGGCGGCGAGGTCGCCGCACCGGTGCCCTCTCAGCAGCTCCTGGCTCTGCTCCATCTGGAACAGCACGCGGTCCCTGTGCAGCGGCAGGGCGCTGGGGCCCGCTGCCATGGGAGGCACAGCACAGACGCACGCGTTAGGATGAGGGGCCGTCTCCGGGCCTACTGACATCAAACCGTTTTTTGCACGGATTTACTGTGACTATGATGTGGAGGAGGACGACAGTCAAGTTGAGCAAAGCCCTAAACGATGTTTCACGCAAACATTTGTTCCTTAAATGTTGGATCAATGTCATTGGTATTGGGGGACCAGTAGCTACAATGATGGGGGAAGAGACGAATCCCTTTATTTGTATCTTTTGTGCAGTGGTCCAAATTATATTTAGGTATACCATGTTAAGTGGGTTATTCATTTATTATAAAACAGAAGGTCGTGTCGCATTTTTCAAAGATGAAGTACAGCTTTCGACATGCCAAAAAGGACCAAAAACATGTAATATATAAATATAAACAGCTAAGCATAAACTGACGTAATAATCGTATTATATTAGGATATTAGACCTTCTTGATATTAGGAAGGTGACAAAGTTGTAAAGATTACTAACCAGTCAGGCAGGCAGGCGTATTTGAGTGACGTTGAGATAAATGGTATTGTACTGTATAATTTTGTCATTTAACATTGGTACATTTTGGCTAAAAAAAGATAGTATACCAGTGGTTTAAATGGAAAACATGAAGAAAGCAAAGTGATGAAGTGGACAAAATCAGGTTTGGGTGCCAAAAGAAATCTTTTTTTTTTTTTTCAAAAGATTACCTCCTTGGGACCGCCTCTCTTCTCTGGCTGCACCCTGCTCCTCTGGCCGGCTGCTGCAGTCTGGGATATTTGCATCTCTGGGCGCTTGCTTATTTTGCCTTCTCCTGAGCTTTCGCTCTTCCTTCGATCGTAGCTTCTTCAGACTAAAATGTCAACCGCAAATGTCAGCCATTTTTCTCCCCCCACACAAGTTAGTCATTAACAAATGTTTTCTCTGAGCAATACATTGGGATTTGGCCAAGCGAGGTCTGGATTAAATCTTGTATGGTGTTCAGATCTGTGGGACCCGGTTTCATTTTTGTAATTCATTGATATAAACATCTGTTGAGTATTTTAAACATAACATTTTTGTTATGACCAGAACCACAAACACTGGCTGAATAACAAACATATGAACACAAGGGTTAAAACGTATTCAGGAGTAACTGTATTCTTTAAACTTGTTCCTTCAATCCATGCACTATGGGTTGAACTCCAATGACAAACTTGTTTACCTTGTACATTTCTGATTCACTCTGACCTTCTTCTGACGCTCAGGTTTTTTGATGATCGTTTCAAACTAAAAAAGGAGAAATGCATATCAAAATAGAGATATATAGAAATAGAGCTAGCGCTATATTTCAAGGGTAATGGGCCTAATGGGCCTGGCCCATGAGACAAAGGGCCTTGAAAATAATCAATTAGCTCATCAGGGTCAACAGACATCTGAAGATGAGCCGCAGCTTCTCTACAAAGAGATACATTATCGCAATAAGGCAACAACGTGCAGGTCGAATAGTGAAAATGCAGAGTGGTCTACCAACAGAGAGTCATGTTCACTAGCAGGAGCCGCATGATATGTTAGCAACTGTTGGCAGTTGCTAGCATATCATACTGCATGTGTTTTTTGGATCATCTTTAGTGGTTTCTAAATGCTGCCAACATTTAGACATTTTCCCTTTTTTTACCCGACATTGTGTGGCATACTAGACTCCAAGTGTAGAATGTGCTCTACTTCAAAAAGGACAATGATTGGATAATGTCAATAATGCCACTGCCATTATACAAACCGGATATCAAACAAACATTGAACAATATTAATTTAAACGCTGTAGCATCACTCATTTAGCTCCCCAGCCTCCAAATGGAAAGTCCTGCTGTTACAGGTGCCTTCAGTTCCCGACCAAGGACTCGAATGTTGAAGACTAAGTCAGTAAATGTCTTTCTATCGAAGATTCAAGACCACCCCTAACATGTACACACACAGCGAAATTGATTAATGGACAGAAAAAAAAGTATACAATTACCCTACCTTACACTTAATTTGACCTGTAGAACCATAGATGTGTATACTACAAATTGGCGATTTGCAGTCAGGAGTAAAACAGTCCCGTTGCAGAAAATCCTGTGCAACAGAAAGCATATTGTTTCAGTTGATTGCTGTACACGTGCATATTGTTTATATGGTTATTTACATTTAGGGAATTTAGCAGACGTTTTTGTCCAAAGCGACTTACAATGAGTACATTTGTGGGGTTGGACATGTAGAAAGTTGGAGGAGGGGGTCGAACCACCATCCCTCCAGTTAGTGGACGACCCGCTCTACACACGGAGCTACTGCCGCCCCTACTTCATTCTACACATACCTTCTCATTACTATCAAAGAATGACGTTGTCTTGAGGCTTTTCCAACAGCTAATGTGATACTCCACAACACAACCATGGCAGCAAACTAGTCGGATGAACCCCTAAGAGTCAAATTGCAATGGTTTGCATAATCACAGGACAATCCCAAGTCAAATTGCAATGGTTTGCATAATCACAGGACAACCCAATCCAAAATCCAAATGTTGTAATGAATCTTCAATTTGCCCTTTACCTTAAAATCTGGATCGGTGAAGTAGATAGCAGTTTTTATGTGACCTATGCAGTTTCCATGGCGACAAATGGCATCTGGCATAGGTGGAAATTTACATGACTCCATAAACTCCAAAAGAGACGTCTACATAGAAACAACAACAACAACAACATCAATCTTGGCTGGCCACACATCATACATTTGACTCTTCACTGCAGTGTTACACAATCATAATGAATTATATCTGAATTAGGTTGCCGTATTTAGGTTGCCGTATTTGAACGCCATTTTTAGAAGATCAGGCGAACATTTTTGGGGAATTGAGGTTTGTACCTTGAAGTAGTCTGGCTTGGTTTCTTTGACAACCTCTTTTGTCAACGGCCAATTGAGTTCCCCGGGAGTTTTCCGTTTGTTAAACATCTGCATTGAGTCCGTAAAATGTGCAAGTGCATCTTTAAACCTGCAAGAGAAAGACATGACGTTTTGTGATTTTATTATGCCTTTATTTATTTATTTATTTATTATGTTTTTTGACACAAGATGCATCACGTATACCGTATGCTTACCTGTTCTCCTTAAAATACACCCTTCCAGTCCCATAGTATACAAGACACTCAAATGCCCGCTTCTCAAAGGATTTGATAATGCCAAATTCTCTTAGTGCCTCTCCAAGTTCCTGTGGAAAAAATTACAAAAACATCAACAACTCAAAAACATTGCACTCAATGATGGTGTGACTGCAAGGCAACACACAGAGCTTATTTACTAGCTTCCCCTTTGGCATGTGCTAATTTCAACAGAGTGGTATATGAGGGGCCAGGGGTCAGCTCATTCTTGCGAGCATGTGAACATGCCAATGAGCAACCAGAAAATGAAGGATTGTATTGACGTAATCATAGATCAGGAGGGCGATCTGACACGACGGTCATGTCAATGCTTTCACAGGTTTCCCAGGAAATGTGCACATTTACAACACCACATCAGTTAAAAATACTGCTTTTAAAAGACTGTCAAGTTACATTTCCTGCCATTAGATGCTTTTAAATGTATTGATGACTTGGTCTCACATTTTAAAGAATAATAGACATGTCTAGGTCTCACATTTTAAAGAATAATAGACATGTCTAGGTCTCACATTTTAAGGAATAATAGACATGTCTAGGTCTCACATTTTAAGGAATAATAGACATGTCTAGGTCTCACATTTTAAAGAATAATAGACATGTCTAGGTCTCACATTTTAAGGGATAATACACATGTCTAGGTCTCACATTTTAAGGGATAATACACATGTCTAGCTCATTTCAACACTGGGGCAGACCATGGCCTGTATGAAATAACACCTACTTAAACCGTCTGCTACAGCACATGTTACCTGTGACTGGCCGATTTCAATCAGGGCAGACGCACGGCCGTAGTGTAACACAGCTTCATCGAGTGTCGAGATTCCAATATCCTGAAAAACACGCAACATATAAAGTTAGTCTGTTAGAAATCTACCACCGTTCAAAGCTCCGATGACAAAGCTCAGTCCAGCCACAAAGTGTCAGGGGGGGTTCAGAGGCCACTCCCTGTGAACGTACCTTGGCCGTGGTCGCTTGGAGCAAGGCCAGCGCCTGGGAGAAGGCCTTCTCTGCCGGCCAGCATCGGAGGTCAGCCAGGGCTATGCAACCATCCTGCACTGCAGACCGCAGGGCTGCGATGCACGCAATGCTCGTCTTCGCACTCTTCGGTAGCTTCTTTAGGGAAGAGGCGGAAATGTTTCATTTAAATAAATATAAACAGTTTGTGAGTTATTAAGGAAAACCAATTATTATTATGGTCCTCTTTGACCAATTTCCCCTAAGTTGGGGTAGCAGTACACAGCGGGGGGGGAGGCCCTGGCCAACAGCCTCCACTCTGAGGAAGCCTCGGTAGGCGAAGCGACAACTTAGTGTTTCACTCTTTTTTCCCGTTGCCTATTGCTTAGTGTGATCTAAAGGGGACCACATGTCTACATCAAATACCAATACCTTTTCATTGGAGTGTTCCTTTTCATTCTTGGACTTTGTGATGACCTTGGGGCAGTCGGTCTTACACTTCTCAGTACCACTAAAAGTACAGATAGTCAATACAATTCAATTAAGTTTACCATGTGCATGATATGACCAGGTTCATTTGCTTTAAAAAAAATATGTATAAAGTTTTACTGAGCGTCAGTACCTATTGGATCATGGATTTTTACTCACCTTTTTTGCTGTTTGGAGAGTTTGGTATTGTTCACAGGTGACATGCCTTCCTTCACCACTTAAATTTTGTCATAATAAGTAAATATTAAAAATTAACATTTAGAGATGTTTAGCCATTATATTACAATTAAATAAGTCAATCATAATCAGAATTGAAGATAAAATTTGTCTATCCATAGTCAGAATTTTGGGGTCCAATAAAAAACTGCAGCTGAAGAATTCTGCCTCAAAGACTAACGTTAAACCCCTGTCTGGAAATAGCAATTATATGGGAAATATTTATCCAATCTTGTATTAGTATTTGTCAATAGAAACCCACCTTGATTTGTCTTTTTCCCCTGAAAAGATAAGGAAAAATCAATTGAGTTATTATTAAAAATCCACCTGACTGGGAACATTGTTAATTGTTTTGAAAAAAAGTTGTCTGGCAAGATCTACAAACCTTGACATGAGGGACTTTCCCTGAGGCCGGTTTGGTGTCAACTTTAACTGGAGGCGGAGCTGCAGGTGGTGCTGATGGTGCAGGATTTGTCTTGTTGCCAATACCTTGTCTAAAATGCCAATATAAATGTAAGCAAACAATCTTGGGACTACTTTGAGAATATATGCATTAAATAAAGAACATGCATGTGGTGGTAAATACCGTGTGTTCTTGATTTCCTTTGGTGGTCCAGCTAGAGGGACAGCAAATTAGGCTCTTTAATGTTGAATTGGAAGATACTGCATGTATGTAAAACAGTGTTTGAATGTATTCCTTTTAGGGTATTAACCCTGCGGCAGACAACAACTGCAAACACAGTCTGTATTGTTAACCTCTCAATGACCGGTATATCCTCTGAAAGACCTTAAAGCATCATTACACTCGTGGTGAAAGTCTGACTCCACAAGTCTCTCTTGTGATCGGGAAACAACGCCTGAAAAGAACCAGCAGCTGTGACCTAAAGCTACGTGGCATTGGTCAATTTACCGCTCGCTCGGGGTACAAACATGTAACATGCACGTCATGATGACACAGTACAATACAGCAATTACCTTTTTCGGTCATTTTTGAGAGGAATCTTTTGTGTTGTTGCACAAGGTCCCTCAAACCATCACTGGTCTGTATGCACACCATCTGTGCAAACGCATTAGCATCAATGGCCCGTCTATGCTCTCTAAGGTTGAACAATGCCTCACAGTAACGGTAGTGGCCCTGAAAATAAAATTGGCACCTTTCAGTACTTGCATCCATGTACAATTGCAGTTATTTCTTGTACGTCGAATATATGGACCAAATATTCAGTACGAAATAAATATATCTACTGTACTGTATAAAATACCTTTGCCCACAATGGCTCAATCAAAGTGGCACGCTTTCCGTCTCCAACAGCTTTTCTGTAATATTGAATTGTATTTTGATTATTGGTCGGTATGGAAGACAGCATGTATGTTTCATAATGAAATATTATTTAATTTGAAATGGTTCAAATATAATTTTTTCATAAAATATGAATTTGCCAAATAAACAAAGTGCCATTTGCACCACTTTGCATGTACTTACAAATAATTCTCACATCGGATATAACATAAGGCTCGGTTTCCATACACCATGTAGTTTTCAGGACTGTTCAGAAAAACAGGAGTTAGTAAATTGTGCCATGGGTGACATGATCTGAAGTGGAACAACTGACTACAAGGTCCTTTTACATTAAACGCCAATGTTAGAGGCAATGTTAGACAAAATTACAAACCATGGAGCTCAATGGAACTGCACACGTGTGACGCAATGAATTATATTTGCACCACGCTCAACTTTGTTTGCTCTAGTCAAATAAATCAGTTTACCCAATCACAACCAGGCATGAGTGTCCTAATCATCATGGTCACTGTACATGGCGTAGGGCAGCCTATTGAGGTTTCTCAACAGTCGTTCATAGGGCTAAACTGCATTCATAGAGCTAGAATCATCGCCATCTGTTAAGATGTATTGATCGTTTGTCCTGATGGGAACCGGCAGGCCGATGTTTACTTGCACCGCGGTACGTGACTAAAGGTTGCCTTTGATAACTTTTTGGATACCAACCTTCTCTGAAAGAGTGACAGCCTACTTTTGGTTATCGAACGAGAACGAGAGCGAAAACGGGAGCGAACATCAAAAACGAACTTCTCCTTAACGCGGCTGTGTTACAGAATCCACGCAGATTATATTAGAATCACCCTTATCTGGAGATTGCCACACGCTACACTATTTTACACTGCAAAAAGGTGACAATTTCAGACGGGTTTTTCAGCTTGCCTCATTTGATTGCTGCGCGTCTTGATGTGGAAGGACCGCAAGGCCAAATGTTCAGAAATTGACTTACGTATATGCGAGTGCTCTGGTGTAACACCTAATGGCAGCATCGTATTCGTTCTTTTGAAAGTATTGATTCCCCTTCATTTTCATGTTTTCACTTTTCTAGGAAAACAAAAACAGAACCACACTTAAGATAGTTGTTTTTAACAACACAACTCGACACAATACTTTAAAGTCCAACGGCCCCACAAGTAGTCCCGATGAGCTGCCATTTTCTTTACATCCATTCCTAACAAGCCGGTCATGTTATGAACAATGACTACGGGTTACATTATCAAAACATCGATAATCAAGGGGCAATGCTTCAACATGATGAGGTGAAATTGCAACATTGTGGCAGTGTGCATCCTTACACAACGTGTTTCATGTCAGATAATCCTAATGCAGCTTACCTGTAGATTGGCCTCAGTATGATAGATTGTCAAGGCCTTCACTAGTCCTTCTACATTAACGGCCATGGATTGCACAAACTGGGAATCTGGACAAAGAGAAAAGAACATGTGTTCAGTCCAAAACATTTTTTTTTTTTTTTACCAAATTACATCAATTTGTTATAACACACACACACACACACACACACACACACACACACACACACAAAAGGTCACTGCTTACATTCTGCAAAGATGTATTGTATTGCAACAAAGCAGATTTTGTTGGGGCCGAGATCCAGTATTCGTTGGATGATGTTCGGTTCTCCTGTACTCTGCAGCCACTGCAGGGCATCATCAAGCACCTCTGGGACGTGCTGTTGGCACATAGGAATGCAATCCATTTACAAAATTGCATTAGTTATTTTATATCATTTCAAATGACGTGTCACTCAACTTTGTTGGATGATCTCTTGGTTACCGAATCGGAAGCAGGTCGTAAAAAATGTCAACCCAAATAATACTTGGAATATAAAGAATAGTTGTAAACTGTATACCATAGAGCAGTATACAGATAAGGAAAATGGGAATGTCGTATATAACAAGAATCAGCTACCATAAATTCATATTAGCATAACTTACCAAATTCAGATTATTGCTTATCCAGATCAATTGCCTTGTTCGGTCCAAATTTACCTAAAACATCAAGAAGCTGAACATGAGCTACGTTGATCACTGGCTACAAGTTATAATATGAAGCTAAACAAAATATTCTTTGTATTATTTTTATCTGCACTTACACATCCCCTATCCAGCGCTCTGAGAACAGATTCAATTACTTCTATCTTGGACAGCTGTTTCACATCCAAGTCACTTTCACTGGAACAAAGAAAACACAACCAAACTAAATTACTAATCCAAAACCGGAACTAATAGCATCGATCAAGCCCCCAATAATAGTATGAATGGCCCATGAACCTTAAAATGTCTTCTTTACTTGAATCTGGATATAGATTAATCAAAGTAAAATCGTGAAATGACCTCACGTCACCATCCATCCGTCATCTCAAATGTACATTGCATGTACATGTTTTAAAATCATCAACTAGGTACTTACATTGAGTCTATAATGCCGATGTGCAAAGCCCAACGCGTAGTGGTGTGCAGTCGCTGACGCCGCAGTACGATTGGAAGCCAGAAGGAGGACATTTTCAGCAACTGGACGTGTTTAAATTTGACACCAATAGGAATGTTGTTCCAACTTCTATATGTGTCCTCTACAAAAAATAAAAAACAACAACACACAGAACAATATCAAATAGACCATCCTCCCAATTAGAATGTATTCATACTGATGTTCATTGGGAATATTTGGAAATACACAAACACACACCTGAAGGATGCACGGTTAAAATTGGAACATCATGACCAAAAATCTATGTGGGGAAAGAAAGAAAAAGTGGTTTATGCAAAGTGAAGATAATCAGGATATGGATTATAAAATAATCCATATCCTGACCTGTAATGGTTCCCAGCAATTTGATATCTGCCATAAAACAATAATGCGCCTTCACTCAAATCTGTTCACTATACTGCAGGGTTGGTTTGAATGTTGACATATGTTTAGTTACAAAGCCATTCTGGGTAAACACCCATGCCACATTCATTGCACATTAGATCTGAATGTTGTCAAAGTCTGAGATCCTATCCTCCTTATGCTGGGACAGGGATGAGAAAGAGCCCTTAGGTGCACACTGCTCATCTAAATAGCTACCTTGCTAAAACAGATATACTTGCGTGGGTCAATAGGCTAAACCCAAGTAGTCAAAACTGTAACTTACATGTTGTGTCTGACTTCGGAGTTCCCCGCAATCAAGGGATTCAGAACCGGAGTCCGAATCTGACATCTTGTCAATCTGTTTTTAAAAAATAAAATAAAAAAGTCAGCAGTATGTATTTCAGTACTTATGCTGTTGTAGATAAAAGAGCAGGGAAACTAAGATTCTGAGAATAAACAGCCTATAAAATGCCAGAACCCAGACACATTTCTGCTTAAAGGAAAATTATAGGGGATATACCACAGACCAAGTGGAACACAGAACTTAACCTTGATGTGACCTATACATTACATTGGGTGTTTAAGGTAAATGTATTCCTTATTTGGAAATAACTCAACATCAGTTTTTTTCTGCTTAGTACCACAAATTTGGCTTTTTATTAGCATTTCCAAAATACATATCAGATATGTGACGTTAGTAATGCTGTTTAAACTATGCTTTGTTACAAAATATGCAAACTGAATAAAAATAAGTAACACTGCCTCTGTCATATCCTCACTGCCTCTGTCATATCCTCACTGCCTCTGTCATATCCTGTCATATCATAACCACACCCACAATGTTTAGTTTGTGTCACTGAGGCACTCATTAAGTGCCCTCATTAAGGGCACTCATTAAGTGCCTCAGTGAGTCAAGCACAAAGCTGTAGAAGAAAGATTTTAGGACATTTAAAGTGTTTATTACACTCATGTCACCATGGGTTCTAATGGGTTAATTTCCCCGCTACTGTGTTGCATTTAATGTAAATGACAACAATGGCAAAATTACCCAAACCAGGGGAAACACATAATCGACTAGAACAGACACTAACCTCATCAACTTGAAAGGCTTTTCACTCAAGAATAGCTGACAGTTGACCTCTTAAAATCTTACCTACAGCACCTTTAACATGTCGTGTTCTTATTTCAACTGTCACAGCCAGAAAGAGGTTCTTTTCATGGCAATTTCAACTATGATCCTTCACTCGAAAGTAAATTGTAGGCCTGGCTTTTGATGTGTCGGGGTAGATTAAAATGTGATGTGATATACACTAGCGTTTACATTGGCCTGTGAGAACAACGGCAAAGTAGTAGTACAGTAAATAGTTTTAACTTGTACTTGCTGTGGTATCACATGGTGCATCACATTAACTTAACCACAGTAACAAAACAACATGTCACAACTCGACACGTGTACGTGACGTAGTAGGATGAAGAGTGCGTTTTGTATCGCATTCATAATATTATCGTTGTGGAATGCACTCGATGGACTGTCCCGTTTCATGCCATACTAATGTTAAGGCTACTTCATACCATCGCCTTTTGTTAACACCTCATTACAAATCACAGAGAACTTCGTGGTCACGCTGGGCTAATGTTAGCTGCTACAAGCACACGCATGTTTAGAAAGAACCCTAAATTAGGCTGTATGGCTATGATATGAACAATATACACATAATTCACGTCAATACGACGATTTACCTGGTCACTCGATTGTGAAGAAACAGTTCACTTCGAAACGTTTGATCATGTTATATGTACAAACACAGGGCGGAAGTTAAACTGTCCTCCTTCGCGTCGACTGGGTTTGTTTGGAGGAAATTTCTAACACCGCCCTCTGTCACACCCGTTAGAGGAACTTCCGCCTTCGAATTGAACGGATGTCTGTCGCTCTTTCAAGGTTTTAAAAAATAAACGGAAAGGTGGGTTCAAAGTAGCAAGTGGCAGACACGTAGCAGACTGTGAACTTACCACATTTAACAACGTTTTAGTATATTTAGCGCAACAATATATACACCAATACATTTTAGTAAAAAAAATAACACAGAAATAGCCACTTTGTGAGACCCAAACAGAATCGTGTTCAACCGAAAAGGGGATTGGGGGTTTACTTATCCCAAAATAACAAAACAAACATGTGTCGGTGGACGTCGAGTGGTCGGGGTATTTTAATAAAACTTCTCACACACACACAACGTTTACACACGTTCTGGACATTTCATTCAATATTTTACAAAAGAAAAAAGAAAAACATGGCAATGGGACATCGGACAACGGAAAGCGGGCGTTTCACTACCTTCTACGCAACTGCCGTCTTTACTTGATCCCGACAACAGGCAATACTTGTTTACCTAGAGGAGTGTCACCCTGCCACCATGGGGCGACTTTTGACAAGGGGGCTTTTAATTTGAAAACCACGACATCGGAAGTATTTGTTTCACTGTCACCGTGTCTATTGACACATAAACCCGTTAGCCTGCTGTGGGGTTGATAACACTGCTAACCAGGGAAATGACAATGGCTTCCTAAAGACAGTCCATAAAATGCTAATAACATTGTGTTACGTATATCTTTGGGTGCGCTTTCAGAAGTGTTACTCGGTGGTGATAAAAAAAACCCTGCGCAGGCACTTCGCGAAGAATAGTTCCCTCAGCTTCTCGTTCTCCGTCTACAATTCAAAGCCTGAAAGGTCCCCTGGAAGAAGACAGCCGACCTACTACGACCAGGCATTACATACACATGGTTTACAGACACGCCAACAGTCCTGTCTGCCAGAAGAAACAGTGTTACTCAAGCTACGGGATAAAGCTGTGTACATATCCGAACACCAGGTGATATTATGTTCACGCTGTGCTAGATTGGTGACACCGCTAGATGACCTCTTTGCGGCGGAGGCGTATCCAAATGCAATATTTCATGTTGGATCTCTGTGTTCCATGCGCTTCAGGTATGCCTCGACCTCAGCAGGTGGACACTGCTGGGGTCCGCTATGGTTGGCGGCCGAAGGATAGACGACATTTCATTTGTCGTAGAAGGCCCTTTGGGAAAGGATGTTGTCCAGCCTTCACCCCAGTCATCCAATAAGAAAGTACGTAAACCACTCCACGTCAATACTGTTTGGATTTGTAGTTGTTAAAGGCATAGTTTACTGCAGTTATATGGTTTAGAGTTAATGTGTTTGTGTGGAAGATGTTGTTTGTTTAGAACTTGCTTCATATGATTGTTCTTACTGATTCAGCTAGACACGGACGGACAGACAGACAGAGAGACAGAAATACTTTAATGATCCCAGAGGGAAATTGCTTGCATCATGCGATTCCATCGCATAATCACTCTTTGAAGTAGTTTTGCTCATCATCCTGAAGTTGAAGAGTGTTTGGATAGCAAGGCAACCAATGCATGACAATATGTCATATATTGATAACTCTTCAAGGTCATGTCAGTCTAGTGTTGACTCAGACTTGAGCAATAAAATCTGAGACAACAATGTTAATAGCTCCTAACGGTTTTTTGTTTTTGGAATGTTCATATTCCAAAACTAATATTTACTTAGTTTGGTGATTGCCTAGGCAAAATCGTTGTTTAGCTTTAGCTTGACTACACGTCTCGTGGAGTGTTGAAATGTGTCTAGGTTACTGGTCTTGTAATCACGGTTGCCTTTGCAGAGAACCTAAAAGAAAAGAAAAAGCAGCCTTTGTGTAGTGTTCTATAACATGACACATGACAGATCCCACTTGTTTTCAGGTCCTGAAGTGGTCTGATTACTGTATCCCCTTGGCCTGTAGCCCTGGCCCACCGTTCAAAGCTGTGGCCCAAGCCAGCGTGGACAATTTCAGTCGTCTGGGAGTGGCCTTCATGGAAGATCGACTTCAGCTCGACAATGGTCTGGTGCCTTCAAAAATTGTCTGTAAGTGAACATCTATCTATACCATTTGGGCCATATGCATTTTCTTGTCAGTGTACATATATTTTGACAAACGGAGATAGTTTTCATACAAATAAATGGCAGAAAAGTTATTGATGCAAGATATATATTTTTAAAACTCCCATAGCGGTCGTCCTCCAAGAGTCCACCATCAGCACGCTGTTAGAGAAGCAACGCTCCGACAGCCCTCTGTTAACCAATACACTGATTTCAGAATCGTGTAAAAGGTTAATTGAGGACCAGCAGAAAACGTGCCAAAAGGGCAGCCTCCTACTGGTCCCTGAGGCCCGGCAAAGGCTGGAAGACCGGAGAGGTTCGGAGCCACTCTGCGGCTCCCTCGGCCAGGGAGCCGTCGTCAAGGAGGAGGATCGTTCCCTCAGGAGCCACGACCACATGGACGGCCACAGCCACCACCTCCACTTGTCCAGCTGCAACGAATGCCTGGAGCTGGAGAACAGCACCATCCTCTCCGTCAAATTCGCCTCGGCCGAGAACATTCCCAACCTGCCCGACGACGACTCCACCTGCTCGGGCGCCGACATTGAGACTCTGAATGAATTTGGAGACGACGAGGAGGGACCTCCTGTTCCCCGCGATGCGGTCGGCGGCAAGCCGCCGAACGTGCTGGTATACACGGGCGGATGCCAGGAACGCTTCCAGATCATCCAGCAGCTGCTGACGGAGTGCATAAACATGGACAGCTACGCGGTGTACCCGCTCAGGCCGCAGCAGGTGCTGAGCGAGCCGTGGCTGGAGAGCACCAAGCTCCTGGTGCTGGCAGAGGAGGAGCCCCTCTCCCCGCAGCTGCAGGCCCGCTTCCTCAGCTACCTGGACCAAGGGGGCCGGGTGCTGGGGCTCTCTTCCTCCCTGTGCCCCGCGGGGCTCTCCCTGAGCAGGGCCGCGCCGCACAGCGGGCGGCTGCAGACGCTGAGCTTCACCCGGGAGGACAGCACGGAGCTGGAGCTGGGCGTGCTCGCCAGCGGGAGCGTGTTCGTGAGGGACGTGGAGGGAGGGGGGGAGGTGGAGCTCTGGGGGGAGCTGAAGGGCGGCGCCCCGCGCGGGAAGGCCGACATGGTCATCATACGGATAACGCACGGCGACGACGGCGGGGAGGCTGTCTTGTGTCAGGTAAACGGCGTGCGGTTGGCGTGCTGCACCGCGTGGGCGACGTGTGCATTCATTTCGTCTCCTTTAGTCAAACTTGTTACTAAATATGGTGACAGTAGCTCAGTGGGTAGAGCGGGTGGACAGAGCGGGTTGTCCACTAACCGTAGGGTCGGCGGTTCGATCCCCTTGATCCCTCCTCCTCCAACTGTCCACATGTCGAACCCCACAAATGTACTGATTGTAAGTCGCTTTGGACAAAAGCGTCTGCTAAATGCCCCTTAACCCTTTAAATAAACCAATGAAGGCAGTTTAATGCAAATATTACTGCTGTATGGGAACTGCTGAAGCAGCTAATTATGTGGAGGATGAGCACTGAAATGCACCTCTGTAATTGTATGATTTTATGACACTATTTGGGTGCCCTGGGGATCGTATGAAATGGACAGAATCTGAAGCCCATTTGATGTATGAACGGGACACCTGCTCCTTGATGTTATGCATTCTTATTGTTCATGGCCCTATTAGGCCACAGCCTGTTACATACAGCATTTGGCAGGACTATCTGAGATAGTAAAGAAGATAAACCCAATCTGATTAGAGCTGATTACTTTAATGCTGGAAGTGGATACTGAAGAAAGGTATATGCTACATGACACACAGACATTATGCTTTGCCTTTTAAAGTCTTTTCTTCGTTTAAGCTTTTTAAAAGGTCTTATGCAACAGATTTGAATTAATGATAACATGATAACATCCGTTTTATGTTCATTATATTCATATCCTGTTTTTATATGTGCAATAGTTTTACACATGTATGATATTGTTTGACCACAGGTACACCTGGAGCTGGCTCCAAACTGTGACGCTGTGGCATCAGAATGCTTTGATGAGCTGAAGGTTAGCAACGCAAAGCGCTACGAGGTGCTGACCGAAATCCTCATCTCCCTGGGCCTGAATTGTGAACTCAACCAAGCCGCAGTATCTAGTCCAGTCTACCTGCTGTCCACCTCACCGGTAGGACTGGTTTTTAAATTCATCATGCATCATTCATCATGCATCATGCATCATGTCCGCACCCATTATGGAAATGTACAAGTGTGACATTAGAAATGTCAGGGACACATTCGTGCTTTTTACGCTGCGTTTGTGCCTCTACAAGACACGCCACAAGGGGGCATCCACGCTCCACATTGCTGACTCATTTCTTGTATATGATCGTGTGTATGAAGGTGGGTTAATGTAGATGTGTTTTTAGAGAGAAATGTGTATACTATTTGATGCTGTTGATTGCATTTCAAATCAGTAAAATTATTATTGAAGTTGTAGCTTGAACAAGGATGAAACCAAAGTCGTCAAAATACCAAAATAGGAAGTTGCATGGGGTATCATGTAGTGACTCATTCACTATTAAAAGAGCAGACAACCAAGCACTAGACCAAAGTGTGACACTAAAAGTGAATTGTAATCATACCAATGACTAGTAAAAATCACTTGTGGATATGTTGGCAATTTTGATGTTATGGGGTTTTTTATTCTCTACATTCCAAAGCCGATATCCATTTCACATGTTTTCTATTATTGTGTTATTGTTTTAGAAGTTTGATGGATGAGCTTTGAAATTGGGACTCTCAATGTTTATTGCACGATCATAATAATGCAAATAATGCTAATAATGGATAATGAAGAAATGGGTCTTTTAAGCATTTCAAGCATTCATATACTTCTCCACACTTTCTCTTCATAGGACAGCAAGGCCAGCTTCCTCAAGATGCTGCGTAACTATGTGGACACAAACCTGCCTCTCAAGTTGTCAAAGGTGTCTCTCAGAGTAATGAGCGCTGAGCAAGAAGGCCTGGTTCTGGACGCAGGGTCCTTGGCGTTGGTTACCTGTCCTCCAGAACCCCCGATCTGGGACCATTTCAGCTTGGCCACCTACAAGAACCACCTGCGCACGCGCGTGCTAGGGAACACCGTGCTCTACGCTGACGTGACCCCCACTACAATGGACCTGTTGGATGGGTAAGGTGCTCTGGGTTACTATGGGCAGGTGGAGGGAGAGGCCTTGTACAGGTCTGTTGGAAGGATAATGTTCACGTCATCGCTGGGTGAGAGTGAGGGTTTTATACTGTTGTCTAATTTACAAAATGACGAAATAGTGAAACAGGTACAATTGCACAGAAATGACACTAAAAGTGGATTGCATGTTGAAGAAATTTTGAGAAGTACTAAGGGAAGTGGAAGTATAGGCATGGGACCAGTGATTCACCCTGGCCAAGTCAGCTATGATAACATGAGACAATGATATGATGCCCC
>OMKQ01046103.1:0-18439 GCA_900302335.1 Phycis phycis
ACTCCGTGGCGCCGGGCGAGCGCAGCAGGGGGTTGAAGTGGGACGACGGCGGCAGGTACGCGTCCACGCCGGTGTGGCCGAGGGCGTCCTGCCGGTACCCGTGCAGAAGCCCCCTGTCCAGGGACCCGTGGGGGTCCGGGTTGCAGCGGTAGCCGAACCCTTTGGCGGCGCTTCGCTCGGGCCCCGCCGACAGCCTGGTGAGGGACGACCACCTCCGGATGGGCCGCGTGTCCTTCATGTCCAGCGGCGCCGGCGGGTCGGAGCGCGGGGAGGCGGCGGGCGTGGACAGCTGACAGAGGCTGCTCCAGGGACTGGCGCCGCACGGGGAGGTCGCCACGCTGAGCTTGGCCGAGCCCGAGGAGGACGGGGAGGGTGAGGGGAGCACATGTGCCGTGGGGAGGGTGCCGGTGGAGCTCCCCCCCGGGGCGGAGCGGTGGTGGGTCAGTGGGTGGAAGGACAGTGGAGTGGTGCTGGAGCTGGAATGGTCTGGAACAAGAACAACAAACCTTCAGCTGAAGAATACATAGAAGAATATACAAGAATATATCGTTGTATTTTCCCAATAGTATGGACCACACGCAATGTCAGAGTAAGACTAGATATTGATTAAAATATCACTACTGTTACAAGCCTGATGCTTAGCACAATAACAATATTGGGAGATCTTTGTGAGACACGCCTGTCGACTATGAATAGTTAAAGAATTTAACGCAATCCCAAATAAAAAAGGTGAGTACACCGACTGAACAAAAGTAATAGTTGCGCTGCAGTAAAAGAGTTTAACATTCAAGTTTAAAGGAAAAGGAATAGAAATGAATATGCATACCATAATATATAGAAAATTACAAATTATACTGCCATGTGGTTCAGTACCTCGGAGTAAGGCATTTAAAACGAAGCACATCATTACTTTTAATTCATCGTAAAGTAGATTGTTTGCCAGGAATTAGGGATGCACACACACTGCAGCAAACGCACTGACCAGCTAAAAAAACAAGCTAAAAAAAAATAAAACATACAGACATGTCATTGATGTAAAACAGTGGTGCAGTTTGGAGGTTAAAAGCATTGAACTATTTCTATATTTATTTCTTAATGTATTTATTCACTTATTGTATTCTATTTATTCACCAAAGTGTAAATGTACGTGTGCTTTAATATTCGTTTTTTTCCACGATTGTATAAACTTTCAAAACAAGTCATTTCAAGATGTCTGGTTCTGATTAATTTCCAGTATAGATAGAGGTACACCCAAACTCGGACTTAGGATAGGATAAAAGAATAACAGCCTTCCATGTGCAGCCTCTGAACAAATGCCTGCTTTTAACCGGAAAAGTACTGCAGCGCAATAGCGGTGACTTATTGTTGGAGTTGGGAGTTTTTCTGTTGTTGAAATCACCATTTCTGAAATCACAACAAACACGACTGAACACAGTTGTCAACTTTGAACCCGTTTACTTCCCATTCAAAATGATACAGGATTGCAAAACCACACGCACCAGTTAGCACACACACCAGTCACCAAATTCAGCCCACCCAACGGTGCATGCATTAAACATCTGTGGAAATGTGAAAGCATTCGCACAAATGTGTGATTTTGATGCATGCACCTGTGCTCACGAAGGGGGGGATTTTCAACCAAGGAATACAAGTCTCTGCAACTAGTTTGAATGGTTAGTCAATTATTCTGGGAGAATAACTGAATAAACGTCTTGTAAAATACTCAATGTCTACCTCTTGAGGCTATGGATGTGTCACAAAATTATAATTTAAAAATAAAAATATGTACATACAATGCAAAGTCACATTGTTGTTACCATTGGCCTCGGGGACCTGTGATTCTGTGTACCGGCTGAGTCACACATTTCTGGTCAGGAGTAATAACAATAGAGGATGTTGCATCACCAGCTACCAGGACCAGCTGCAGACTGGGCTTTGAGATCACTCCAGAAAGAAGACCAGCTGAGCCAGCGTTATAGACACAGCTGTTAATAATGATATACAATAAAGAAGAGGTGAACCAAGGCGTGGATGAGCCACTAGGGACAAATGCTACACAAACGCTACACAGTGGAAGTGAACATGTCCCGTGTAAATATGTTGATAATAAAGTTTCCCTGAGTCACTCTTTTGATCCAGTGATGCATGCAGCAAAGCACGTGTACCTCATAGATTTATGAACTCAGTTTGTGTTTAGCTCTTACCTTTTATATCACAGCTCCACACAAGTGACGCACGCGTGCACGTATATGGTGCTGCCGCGCTCCACAAGACAGCGAAGATATGTGTGTGGTTCACTATGAAAATCTGTGCCAATTGGTTTGATGCAATTCTTCCTTTGAATAACAAATGCAAGTTTTACTATAGTAAGAGTGTTGATTTGGAATAAGACGTTAGATAAAAACGTAAAACAAAACGTACAAAAATAAATAAAAACGTTAACGTAACTTATGCTAAATAAATGAAATCCGGCAATCAAAACATTGCAACATTGTACCATCAATATTTGCTGATGCATTTGGCAAGTAAGCCTACTGACCGACAAACATCAAATACTCAACTAAAGAACATTATACTTAAACGTTACAAATTCTAGTCACAAAATAAACAAGTTCAGAGTTCACAATGTAATTACTGGTGGGTGCATAAGCACCCACCAGTAATCCCCCCACCAAAATGGTACATTCCCCTGGGAACGCCGCTACAAAATGCTATGCTAGTGCCAGTCCTCATGGTGAGGAATAATAAGGAAAGAACGGTCATCTAGAGTCGTCTTCGCTGCTTGGAAGCCCAGATGATTTGTACATCAGTTGCTTCATCTCAGTTGACCCAGTTAGTTATGGAGCATTCATCACTTTTTCAAAGGTAGATGATCAATTTGGAAAGTAGAAATGAGAACACTAAAACACTAACAACACTAACTCACAATTACATACATATATATATATATATATATATATACCATTTTGAATGACAACATATGACGAATAATTGATAGATGAATAATTGCATTGCTATGCGTCTGAATTCAATTGTTGATAGATTTGATTAGAATTGCATTTGTCATTTAGATAAACAAGGTTCATGCTAAAAATGGGTTGCGAAAGGTTATGGCACCACACACACAATTCTTATTCCAAATCACCCCCAAACCCCCGATTCAATCCTACTGCAAAAATAATGACATCCCCCGCCTAGTTATTCTGCTAATAAGATGAGATCATCCTGCTCTCTAGCACCATCTGCTCCCCTCTTGTCCAAATCGCATTACCAACCCCATGTTTTTGGAAACGCAAAACAAAACTTACAACCCAAGTAGAACATATTACACACTGGTCAAATACGCTGGATGGGCGCAGGATCGTTATTCAACAGACCTCGCTTTAAAGGCTCACAGACACGTTTCTCTTGCAAAGTTTTTAAAGATGAATACGATTTTTATGGATTTGTTCATAAAGGCCCGTCTGTCTGATCCCCTAAATTACCCAAACTGATTTGATAGCCTGCAAATGGCCAGATGGACAAGTCAAGGATATTAGCTGAGTGGTACTAGATGCAATTATAGGCTCAACGGGTCAAGGGTACACAAAAGAATGAGACATGAGGTAACAAAATCAGCAGACATAACACGTCCACACATTTAAAATGACTCACCGCAAATTCATTTACCTTGACATTTCGGTCAAAAAACTCCTACTCACTCACTTTCTAATTCTGGAATATTTTTACTCCAAACCGACAACGCATTTTGATTGCTGGCTGGACCAAAGTGGTGTATATGCTGTATGAACAATGTAGTGTGTCAGAATCATGCCATGAAGCAACACGATATAAGCTAAATATCAACAAAACATTGAATGCGAAGAATTCAATAAACATAATATTCAACATTTGCTGCTTTCTTAAGATGTTATTGATTTAATTGGGATGAAAATGTAAATAGGAATTATTTGGGCCAGGATAATGATGGCATGAAATTGCCATATCGTGCCATCCCTAATTACATAACATGTCTATTGTAACATGTCTGCTGCAGAGCAAGCCAATCAGTTCGCTGTAAATCATCACGATCTACATTGTAGCATCATGCGTCACGGCTGACCTATATTCACGTCTATACTGTGCACTCCGTGATGCCAGGAATCTTTAACCCGCTGGGTGACCCAATTCAGCTCCCAGACACCGGGGGAACTCTGCCGTTCTGCCTGCCACTCAAACAGACGAACCGAGTAGTGACAGTGGAATTGGGGGCTGCGAAATATTTAGAGCGATACAGCACTTTTGTCTTTTGGAATCAATGTGCGTCGGTCAGGACAACAGAATGGCGAGTCGCCATACAAGTACGATACAAAATCACAAACACCAGTGTGCTGGATTGCTGTCGTTTAGTGGCAGGCGTGTTCACGCAATTCTCTGAGGCGGAATCGGCCCAATAAACTGATTTTGTCAAATGATGTTGGTAACAGATGTTGTCGTGAGGACCGGGGAGACTGTGACAATGTTCTGCCTGCCCAGAAGGGTATCGTCCTTTAATGATGCCACCATGACGGCAAAGATCATAGTGAGCACTAGTCTACATACGGACCATATAAACAATGTATCTCGCATCCCTAATATATACAAGCACACATATATGGTCACACACATACACACGCACACACAGACACACACCTCTTCCAACTCATACGAGACAAAAATACCAAGATGTGTCCTACTTAGCCAACCTCTTTTGTCTAGATTTCTTTTCCTCTTTTAAATTTGCTGTCTCTCTCCTTCCCCCTGTGGCAACGGCGCAATTAACAAACGATCGTCATGTTTCTAATGTTCAACTCAAAATGTACAAATGCAGTAGAAAACCTTGGATTGGCTGGACTTTGGTGGAATCAATGTCACAATAAAATGCTGATCATCATGATTTAAAAATGTATATAAAATGTATATTTTCAAATATTTCAAGTTAGGATAGGGTTATTTTGAGTTAGTCGTTAACCACAACCAATGCTTGTTTACTCACACGGGCTTAGTCTTAGTCTTTGTAAGCGGAACAGTTAAAGAACACTGTGTTACCTTTTACAGCAGCTAAATGGCTAAACCCTTTTAATCCACAAAAGCCGAGTCTACGAAACACCCTTGTAAAACAATTAGGAAGGACGCCAGTTTATTGGTGAATAGCCTGCAGAGTAAGCAATGCAGACGGCGACAGTTAACTGTCAATGTGAAAGGTTACATCAAAGTGAAATCCACCGAGTTAAACTCAAGACTATTTTTACAACTACCCAACACTACAAATGGTCCCAGAGGAGAACTCTGTCCTCGGCATGTGGCCAAACTCCCAACTACTCAGAGATGTGGGCAGTGAAGGCATATCGCCTAGGAAACTGATTCAAAATGTTTTGTGTGAAAAGCTGTGGGGGGGGGTTTGGCTGATAAGCATCATGCATTTCAATTTTCGTTTCACTTCATAATTCAGTCTGACGTTCCTCAGGTCAGTGCCGTTTTCCAGAGACTGGGCGGGACTGTGGTCCTGTGTTCATGAGTTCAATTTGTATTTTTTCCATGTTGGAACGGAGAATAGAACCAAGAAAACCAGTCAGTTTCCTCTAGTTCTCCGACAACACACACATTTCCCCATCCAGTCAACACAAGAAAAACAGAGGTTTGGCCTACCTTCCACGCTGTCTGAGCACGAGGTGCCGATGCCTGTGTCTCCGCTGTCGGATGCTGTGCTGTGGCGTCGCGCATGGTTACCGTTGCCGGGAACGGAGGGGTTGCCTTGCCACCCCGACTCGCAGCCAGAAGCCCATCCTGGATTGCTGGTGCAACTAGAGCCTGCAAGAAGAAAGACGAGCCAAGAAACAGAGAAGAGTTCATACTCTGATGTTCAACACTGTGACCAGTGCAGCCCCGTTCCCTTGCACACATGTATGTCCATTTCAATAAAAGCCTCAAAGTTTGTCCACCGAATCAGTGTTTGGTCAGCTTTTTGTGCAAACAGTTAATCTTTATTTTCATCATCATCATTTCAATTCGGCTGGATTGAAATGATTGGACGGCCTACCTGTCTGTCTACCTAACTACCTAGCTAGCTACCCGCGCACACTCATGCAGCCATGCACTCATTGCGCATGACTGGAATCTTTCACAAGGCGAGGCAAACCTATTGCAAAAACTAGCGCCATGCGTTTTGGGGGGGTGGTTTTGGAGGGAGGCCATTTTTTTCTGTTGGATACTTCTCAAAATCTAGTTTACCATATTGCTTACCCTGGCTTTCAATAATACCGGCTGAACACTATTTTTAGTTTGCAATGCAGTATGATCACAATCACTAAAATAATGCAAATCACAAAACCGTGACCGACTGTGTGGCGTGATATCGGCATTATAGGGCTGCAAGATGAATCACCAAAATATCGTCAACTCGATTCATTCCCGACGCGATCATGTTTCACTGGCAGGACACCAAGTCCTAAAATCCCTGCGGAGTGCCTTCAACCAAAGATGTGACGCAGTTGTGACTCTTTAGTGAAGAAAGCAAAACGTGAAGTGGGCACAAAACGCCATGGCGGGTTTTCGGGGACGAAACTAAGTGGGTTTGAACTACTTTGCAACGCCGTGGCGTATATATTATGACCCGCTGTGAACCAAAGACTTAAGTCCACTTCTTGGGTCACGACTCAGTTGTTAGCGCCATAGGCCCACATGATACGTGCCGCTGGGTCCGAGCCAGTACAAAGTGGTCTGAGCAGTGAAAAAGTGTCTGTGTTTGGGTGGACCTCAACAACCGAAGAAACACAAAAAGTTTTTGATTTTTTGAAGATGTGGCTCAGCCATATATGCCACTAAACATTATTTTCAATTATCAACCAAACACAAAGTCATCCCCCTAACATTACCATGAATCTCCCAAAGTCCCAGTAGGGGGTAATGAGGGTAGAGGAGAAGACATGTTCAGTAGGCTAGTGAAACACGGCGGCGCAAATAAAATAAGAAAGTAATTGTTCTTCAATATAGAATATTAAGGGTCTGAAATTCCACAAGAGGGGGTCTAAAAAACTAAAAATAAAAAAGGGGATGGATGAACTGGACTGCAGAAACATTTTTGCGAAATGTTAATGTTGCATTTCCATACATAAATTAGCCTCCTGTTATACCATTTTTTCTTTATTGTAATGTTTAACTATAATAGCGTTTAGTTATGTTTTTAAAGTTGAGAGTCAGTATGCATAATTGCCAAATGTACCCACAAATGTTGAGTGTTTCTTTTTTATTGCTGGATGTAATTTAGTTAGTATAGCTTTTTTTTCTCGCATGTAACAAAATCAGCGCTCTTACTATTGAGGTAACTGAGAACTACTTTATTATTCAAAGTACTCTTATCGGAACACGGCATCAGAAAGGTGAGTACTATACTCCGTAATCCATCTGAAAAAAACGTATTCTGCATCCCTAAATAAAAACAATAGCAAGCATATAGAATCACATCGACCGAATTGGATAGTTTTCAAACTGATACGCAGCAAATATCTTCAAACTAGATAAAGATAACCTCTGGGATAAGAGTAGCCAGCCAGGATGTTGCTACCTATGGTGTCATTGCGATTTTGCTGAGGTATCAGAGATTGTGTATTCGCCTTGTATCTGATTTCATGTTAGCAACACCTATTTATATACACTTTGTAAGTGTGCATAAGTAAAAATGTAACCCCTTTGGAGCCACTGTGTTGATTGTCAAGGCAAGCACTGGTAAAAGTTAACCAAATGTATTTTGTAAGATACTAAATAATACAAAATGACATATGTCTCTTTGCTCGTGACAAGATGGCTAATTACTTGGGTGCCCTTGTCCTCTCCCATGAAAACCTGCTCTATTTTAAAAGTATAATCCAGTTAGACAGGAGTTGTTTAGCCTGTCCTATATAAGTAATGGGGGATGGGTGAGGAGGAGGAGAGCATAAGAGGATAAGAACATGACACATTTGTTCTGGATTCTTTGATCTAGTGGAATCACAGTAATTTTGTTTAGTACTCAAAATTAGCATCTTCATTGTAAATGCAGCCCTGGAGCTTCCTTACTTTCACAAGCACTATGTTTAGGTTTACATAATACAAGACTGAAATAGGGCACTGAAGAATCAGCATCATAGTTGAAACTAATATACTCATATTAAAGAAGATTTAAGAGGATTTCCTGGGGATTTACAGGAAACATACTGTACATCAACATCCACATCCTAATGACTTCAAACTAATGGCCCAGTCTACTGTGAAGTGAAGGATTGGATGTTGGATTCAGATTTGAGTCTGACAATCAATTTGAGGTTACAAGGGCTCTGGTTCAAGGAATGAAAACCAACTAAAAAACAGCTGTACTAAGAATAAAATGCATGCATAAAAATCCCTTTCAACCATCCTTGAAATTCATTGATGGATCAGCTAAATTATCATCTCATAAAATTCAATATTTTACAGAAAGTCAAATTAACAAAGTGCATAACAATTTTAATTCCAGTTCTTGTTTGTGGCCCAGCTATCATAAGACAAGGTTATCATGTGATGACCATAACTTGTTAGTAGTTACATTATTCTTTAGTAATGTTTGTCTCAAGAATTCCCATCTAAAAGTACATCGTTTATTCTCACGATAGCATACCCCCAGAATGGTTTGTAATAAAGTTTATTTTGACTGCTTCATAATGGTCCAAAAATATGGTCCATTGGTGGTACCATGGTGGTACTTTGGCTCTATGATACACTGGGGTTAGCTGTGGGAAACGTATGAGAGCAATATAATAATGGGCACATATTAGCTAAAGTCTATTATGTTATTTATGTCCGATATATATATATGTGTGTGTGTGTGTGTGTGTGTGTACAATTGCCCTTGTAGATACACCAAGAAGACTACATCGTGATGGTTAGGTCAATTCTGTCTTTAGCCCATCACAAAACAGAAAGGGCCCCACATATCCCAATATAGTTTCATAGTTAGACTGCGGTTTACGTAAGCCTGAACTGTGAAAGGAAAACCTTCCATGGTGTCCTAGTGCCATAGTGGGCAGAGACATGATGTTGAGAATGTTATGAGTGCAATTTGCGTCGTGATCTCTTACATGAGGGGTTTATTTCAACCTCATTAATAACAGACCAACAGTAACACACATATGGACACCCGTGGCCCCCAACGCCTTCGCGGGGACACTGTTCACGCATCGCTGGTAACAAAAGCACTTG
Source organism: Phycis phycis (assembly GCA_900302335.1). Taxonomy (NCBI): domain Eukaryota; kingdom Metazoa; phylum Chordata; class Actinopteri; order Gadiformes; family Phycidae; genus Phycis; species Phycis phycis. The sequence goes on from OMKQ01046103.1 coordinate 9,232, forward strand.
GTTTATATTAATACATCTGGCGACAAAGGCCTTCGTGTGTCTTCGTCATTTGGTGCGATGCCTCAAAACTTCCGAAGTGGCCCATCCTTTTCATGCCTCGTTATAAATGAACAATGGCAGTGACAGTGTCCAGTGAACTTGGTATCTGTATGCGCCTTCCAATAGAGCAGAATGATGGACAGCGCTAGCTTAGCATGAGCCCTTCTGTATACTGCTAATTATGACCGTTATGTACCCGGCTACACTTGTAGCAACGTCCCCTATGGTTTACTTACGGCATGGAGAAAGCTCACCTGTTTTACAAGATTCATATCCATCTTCAAAATCACTTCTGCCCCACATCGTAGCAGCAGCTAGCTATCTCTGTAGCTGTAAAAGGCAGTCCAAAGAAGCAGCTAACGAGGAGAAAACGACGCCAAGACGTGGTCTGACAAAGATGGGGAAAATTCCTCAAAGGGTCGGCGTGATTTCATGATAGAAACATGCGGTTATTCTAAATCACAAAATGCGATTCCCTCCTTCCAAAAAAAACATCAAACAAGTTCCCATCCATAAATATATGATAACATTGAGCAGCGAAGGAGACGAGGATAATCGAGTCGTACAGAGGCTGAATAGCTAGAATGGTGACACTGCATTGCTCGCTCGGAGCTGAAGTCATTAAAATGAGATCAGGTCCCGCCCCTTCTCTGCATAGCGAAATCACCCACACAAGATCCCGCCCACTGTCGGTGGGTTTTATACATCCATGGATGTACCGTAGTATAGTAACTATACTATCTGCCTGGGAAGTACCAGCACGCTGCATGGGTGTCTTTGGAGAGAGGTCACCACACTGATCCCGGTGAATAAGATGAATGACAGAAGACTATATTGCAATGCGCCAGCATGCCGCGGTTATATATGAACCTGCAATTTTGATTATGAAACAAAAATGCGTCAAAAATAAATATATATTAAAAAATAGGGTTGGAAAAACTAGACATTTAACAATATCAATAACTTTATTTTTTAATATTTCTTGTACCTTGGGTGTTAACACAAATTTATATCAATAGTTAGCTCGTAATATGTGCAATTTTCACAGAAATAACAAAGCTACTAGAGATACGAGCAACAGCGAAGATAGCATTACACGCTAATGCTTTAATGGATGCCAGGAAATGGAGGATAAAATTAGAGCTCTGTGTGGAGGAAGCCACCTGTCAAGGCCTCCATACATCCAAAACTCAGTTTCTGAGCCTAAATAACCATTGATAATGACAATCAAATTTTAAACTGACCACAAAAAGGTTCTTATGTTATTTTGTTAAATTCTTGATCACCAAACATAATATAAATGTTTCCCCTACCAGAATTCATTAAATGTGTCATTATTAAATTGCAACATAGTAAATAACTAGGTATGACTTTTAAATATTAAAATCAGAAATACAATAAGTGGAAAGTTGTGTGGTTATGGCTCAGCATTGAAAGCAGATACATTCTGCTGATGAGTTTAGGTAGGAGTATTTAAAGTTGTTTATAGTTTTGACTGATTTCCACTAGTCTGGGTGAATGTGGGTTGTACCAACCATAACAGGGTGTGGTTGAGCCCAGGAATGATTTTGGTATGTTGGTTCAGTGTATCAGCTTGGAGCAGTGTTGCCCCTTTTCAGCATACTTCCTGCCCCCATGCCAGGAAACCACCGGTTCACGTACAATCACGCCGCAATATGTAAAATGATAAAACCCCAGCATGAAAGCACATGAAAAGCAAACACACACACACACACATCCGGCTACAGAGCGCCTGCCTCCCTGACATGTGTTTCCCCCCCATAAGGGCTAGGATATCCTCGATTTGCCATCTTTATGAAAAAAAAAAACATTTCAAAATACTTATACTCTGTGTTGCATATTGATTTTTTTTAGAATTATGTTTCACGTAGTTCTGAATAACACATTTTATATGCTTGATGTAGTAAGCCTGCAAGAATGTTGGCCTTTTAACATCAAAATAAGTGTACAATCATAAAAAGGTTTACATCGTTGAGGTGCCATCAATCAAAATCTAAGTCCAATTCTGTAACTCATATCTCATCTTCCTTATCTTGGCCCTCCAGAATTATTTGTGAAGAAAAGGTCTTTCTGTTAGACACATCTTTTGTCAAGAGGCCAAATGACAGCATACAAATGGAATATTCTTATCTATGTGTACTTTTGGATTCTTGTATTTATATGCTACATACATCCGTTACATTGGCAATTGCTTTCCACTCATTGTTTGATGAAATCACATTATAGTGTACTGGAAGATACACACATATATGTTTAAATATACAGAACTGGATGAAGGACTTTATAGACTTAGGGTTAGGTTCTTTGATAAAATATAATACACTGTCATCAGGAACTCTTCTCTCTCATTTCTCTAGTTTCTGACCATGCATTCAGTCACTGATAACATGGTTTATCATGGATATGTACTCAGCTCAATCAATTCTATGAAATGGATGAGGAGCTTCTTCCTGGTACTTTAGTAGACAACAGAATTGAATGCCTCCACGGCTGACCAAAATGGAGAGTATAAACCAACTTTTGAAACACATTAAAATTAAATTAACCAAAAATGTCTACAAACATGGAATGTAAAATCCCCATAATTTGATTGTATAAAGACCAAAAAATAATGTTTAACTTACTCTTGTTTTTCTTCATGTGCGCAACAGAACTGCAATGCAGAAGTCGAAGTAGGAAGTGTCCGTCACGTTTAACTTTTTAACTGTTGCTGACAGGAACTCGGTCTGCTGCGCGCCACGCAAGTTTTGCTCACCAAACGTGGGTGTTGCTAAACAAGTGTTAAAAAATGTCTCTCTTGCAGTTTTTTAAACTACATACAAAACACGCAATCCTTCTTAAATAAGTCCCATTGTAATCCATCCTCCAATAACTAAGTTACATTTAATAAGCGTTTTCTGCATATTGCACAAGTGATACAGGAAGTGTGCGACCGGTTGGAGATAGAAAGGCATTAAGTTTCAAAGGAAACAAACACAATCTGTCAGTGTCATACATACTGTGGTAAGTGATTTTGAGAACATTTCATTTGCATGAACGAAAAAAAAGCTGTCCGCAAGGGCAATGGGCTTTTGTTGTCAATATTTCCTCTTTTCTACTCTAGTTGTACCCTTTGATAAGGGTAAAACAATAAAGAAGACAAGGGCAAGGAGTTGGCGAGTACAAATCAGAAGGGAATACCCAAGTTTGACTTTCTGCATTGAACTTGGGGTCCCTGCCGGAAGACCAAACCCACTAACTGGACTCGAGAGAGGGAATCAACACGACTCTAATGGCATGAGGTCATTGTCCAGTGGGATGGCTGGCTGTGCACCTTGATATTTGTGCTGTACCTCCAACAGGCATCAAGGCTAATAATCAATAAGACTTTATTATTTATAGGGTTCTGCGTTTATTTGGAGAGGACCATTAACAGCTTGAGTTACAGCTATAATAGACTTGATCCCCTCATAACAGGGATCAGCATTACCGTTCATGTAATCTTCAGTTTATTCACTTTTTCCAGCCTTATGATAGTACAAATAATGAGTAAACAGGAGTTACTAAGCATCTAAGCAAATCCTCCATTTATGGAGCCATCCATGTGAAAAATTACAACCCTGCCTCTGCAACTGTCCTGATTTCCAGTGGAGCACTCATAGTTAAAAGATCTACTGGTGCAAACAAATACCTCACTATCCTGTTTCGCCATGAGGCCGTTTGACAATCTGCAAATTCACCCAAGCTTGTGAGTCTGACAAAATCGTTTGTAGTAATATAACATGTCCCGGTGTTTCTGAATAGGGACAATTATAATAGAACGTTTTTTTTTCTTTATCACAAACTGAGAATGAACTCCACAAAGCTGAAGTGCTCTCTTTGATGTGAATTATGACACAGTTTCTTGGTCCCAGTCAAAATCTAGGTCATGATCATTGAAGTCCAGAGAACTAAACAGCGACAGGCTAGAGACAGTGCACCTGGAAACGGGGCCAACTTTACTGGGTGATGGGCCCAACTCAAAACACTTCCTCTTCTTAGATGTGCCAGTAGGGGCAGCGGTCTCTGAACCAATGTCAGCCATTAGCCTGGCACCACTTTGGACATCACTATGATTCTCAGCCAGGTTAGCCTTTTGGTTTTGCAGTTCTGTATTCATAGGTTCCATATCTGCCCTTGTTGCACTTTGTTTAATCAGGGTTTGTAGCTTTTTTGTATCCATTCCATGGACAGAGGTCGCCGTCCTCTGCATGTCAGTGGAAATTGTTGTAGGCTTTGGATCTCTAGAGCAGAAAGAGAAACTTGAGAGCTTCGACAATGTAGTGGATGCCACGGTAGATGAAAGCCTCTCTGATTTTTGTGCCGAAACTGGTTTAAAAACATGATTTGTTGATGTAAGAGATGAAGTGTCTGTAAAAGTATCTAAATTAGTCTCAGTAACGACAACTATTTGTTGATGAGGTGTTTCATTCTCACTGCTAATTCCAGCCATTTCTGTCCTTGTACTTTGGTCACCTCCCTCTCGTGGATTTCCCCATCTCTCCATTGTCAGTGCTGCAGGTGAGTCAGGACCATCTACTTGGTCTTTGCTGAGGTGAACTCTCTGGTCTTTGGTGTTGAACTGAGCAAGATTTGGGTCAGGGAGCATTTGGTTCACCGTGTTAAAGCTGGAGCTAACCTCAGTTTGCAGATTACTGCTCAGTGGCCTCATCTTCACTTTGGGATTGAATGTAAAGCCAGAGAGCTTGGCATGCAGATCTCCATTGATTTCATTTTCGTGTTCAGGCCTTACCTTCACTCCAGTTTTAACTGTTTGTTTAGATCCAGCCACCATCCTATGTATTGGCTCAATGTGGTCTAGAGTTCCTGGGCTGCCAGAAAGACTAGCATCCTGCAATATGTTTTTTGTCAAGCGGCGTATCTTTCTAGACCCAGGAGTGCTGCTCGCTTTTGAATCTAATGCGGCAGTAGAGGGGAACATCTTCTCTGAATCTGTCACATCACACTTCCTGGTTTTATTTTCCACCATTGTCCGTCTTCCATCTTCAATTACCTCCCCACTGCTCCCCTCCAGTTCCTTCAGACGTTTATTTCGCAGTTTCTTGGAGACCTTCTGAACTACCGATTCCTCTGGACCCGTTGATGCAGTCGCCTCCATCTCTTCCCCTGTCTTGCGTCGTCTTCTTACATTGACATGTCCTTTTCTCTCCTTGCTCGTGCTCTCTTTTGAGGTGGCCTGGGTTGTTGCACTGGGGGGCTTATTCGCCTGAAACACATAGTTTCTTGTGGACAAGGAGCTAGGTCTGCAGATGGATTGCTCGCTTTGATTGCGATTCTCGAGTTGGCTTTGTGCTGCCGCAGTCAAAGTCAAGCTAGGAGCTTGTCCATTTTTGTTGTGATGCTGTTGTGGTGTTGGAGTAACGATTGGCGAGTTCATTTTGTCTTTGTTTTTTGGCGAAGATGGCAATTGTCCAGCGTTCAGAGAATGGAACCAGTCAAGACCGTGCTCTGTGATGTTATCAAAACCTTTGTCATTGGGATTTTCGGTATCCTGTCCTGTTGGAAAGTGAAGTGTGTTCTCGTTTTGGCCCTCCGGAGCAAAGGAACCAGGTTTTGCAAGAGCACTCATCAACCTAGTGAAGAGAAATACAAGAGAGCACTGTATCAGGCTGGGCCAGTCCCAACATGTTATCCAAGATCCTTTGAGTCCCACCTGGATAGACATTTCAGCAATTGAACAAGAAGAGCTGACTTTGCATTCTTGGAAAACTGCTACGCACCAAATTAATTTAGCAACTAGGCCGGCTATTTTGTAACTGTGGGAACCACATCCTACAGGCTGCAAAATGTTTGGGCATCATCGGCACCTTATACCATTGCACATGCATCTGCATGTGACAGAACGACATCCAACAGTATGGGATAGCCGTCAAACCTCCGACATTAATCAATACCATGAACCTGGACAAGGGCTTCCTCTTTCAACCATCGGCCACAAGAATATGACCTCCAGAAACCCTTTGTAAACAGGCAGACTTACCTACAAATACAAATAAATACTCACCTGCTGTGTCTGTCCATCTCCTGTTTAAGGAGTTCAGGCAGCCCCAGTCCTTCAAGCACCATCTGACACTGAATTTGATACTGCTGGCAGGGGTCTTCAGGGAAGGACGTATGCAAGACGTTTGCATCCCCTAAAAGAGCACCTCCCTTACGAGAGGTTTGATGTTAACATAGGATCAGCTGTGATAATCCTGGGGAATCTTCTCTTTATCAAACTTTTGTGGATGACTTAAAACATCAACTTTGAATTCACAAACACATTTTCCTGTTTGGATTTGGTCGACCAGGGAAAAAACTGTTTAGTGTGATCAGAGCCTAACAGCGCCATCTCCTGGGGCCTGGCCTCTGCTGTAAACACGGCTCTGCACCCAAGAATTGTCATGTGACACATAACCCAAGTCTATGTGTAGGGATACCTTTTTTTCCTGACTAAAATGCCAAATGTCACTCTAAAAGCTAAAATTAAATTGCATCAAATATACAATCACTGGTGTGTACAACCTACTGGTTACACATTGTTGTCCAGATTTTAACTTACTTGCATTGAGCACTCCATGACAGAGACAGCCACAACTGCATCCTCTATCGTAACCTGCTCTCGGTACATTAGCTTGGCGTGGGCTGGCGAGAAAATGTAACCAATTGGTGAGGAGAGCATCCATGGACACATCTACTGCTACGGAGCTGAACATGGTTTAGATAGACACGCTTGACGGTTCGATGTAAAGCGCTCATGCATACCCTCCGCCAGTCTGCTGAGGCTCTCCAGCATTCGTATCGTGGTCCGGGCCGCGTTGCGGCTGTTGCTCTGCCTCTGGAGCTGGTAGTAACGGGCCATGATGGTGTTGGCCTCCTCAGACACTCCTGGCTGAAGGCGCTTTATGACACAGAAATACGCCTTCATCTTGTCCATGGGCCACAGCGAGGAGGACTCACTCGGCACTCCTGAGAATGATGGGATTGGTGAAGAACAGGACCACGGCATCAACATATGCAATCATTTCGTGATAATTGATGTTGTCAACTCTATTCAATCAAAAATGTTGACCTTTAAGTTAAGTATAAAAGTACTCCTCGTACTTTTATACTTATCGTGACTTTGATGCTAGATTTAAAATATCTTTAAAGATAATCATTCACATAGTTACTAAATAAATATATTCATAATTTCATAAAAATACAAATTCCTTGGCTCCTTCTCCTACAGGGACGTATCCCAACTCCTAAATTCCCTTCACAAAAACAGTACATAAAAACACAACCGGATTCCCAGAGAATCATTCTGGTGAAAAACAAAAACAATCTACCTTTCTCCTCCAAAACAAAGGAAGAAATGATGCGGTCCCAATCTGGATTCTTGGTGTCCAGCAGAACCAGAACCAGGTCAAAGCGGCTGAGCAGAGGACTGGCCAGGGCAATGTTGACCGACACGGGCTCGCTGGGGTTGTACTGGCCTTTGGGGTTGGTGGCCGCCAGGATGGTGCTGCGCGTGTTCAGCTTGCACACCATGCTGAAGGACGGCGGGACAGTGGGGTTTGAGGCTCTCGCCTCCAGTTCGTCTAGCTCACTTTACAATCATAACGTTAAGGTTAACATTAACGTTAAAAATGTCTATGCAACAGAATATTTAGTATGTCGTCATCGTAAACATTAACGTTACAAATGGTTATGCAACAGAATATTTCGTGTGTCGACATTGTAAACGTACAACGCATGGAGACCCACTACCACGCGACCCTGTAGCGGTGTGTGCGTGTGCGTGCGTGCGTGCGTGCGTGCGTGCGTGTGTGTGCGCGCGCCCAGGTGCGGGTGCCCCACCCAGCTTTGGCCACGCTGATGGTCTGCTGCTCCATGGCCTCGTGGATGCTGGTGCGGTCGTGCTCCTTGATGCTGTTGAACTCGTCGATGCAGCACAGGCCGCCGTCCGACAGGACCAGAGCGCCCGCCTCCAGGTGCCACTCGCCCCCATCCTTCACCGCCGCCACGGTCAGGCCTGGCGCCGCGGCCAAGAAGGAAACACTCTCAACGCGAAAGCTAAAATGGCAACTGTCCAGTGTTCAGTGAATGGAAGCAGTTGAGGCCGCGCTCTGTGATGTTATCGAAACCTTTGTCATTGGGATTTCCGTGATCCTGTCCTGTTGGAAGGTGCAGTGTGTTTTTACGTGCCTGCATTGGTCGATCCAATTCCAGCGGTGAGAACCGAGCGGGGTGTGATCTTAGCTGCGTATTTGAGGAACTGAGACTTCCCAGTGCCAGGATCCCCAACCAGCAACATATGAGACTCACCTGAAAAGGACAAAAGTCATACTTTGTTTTGAAACACTGTTTTTGCTTCCTTTTGCTTCCCAGTGGTATTTGGTGTGTGCTGAAGGCGCAATAAATCAAGGCCTACCTCGAACCTTGGTACCATTAGGATCTATTCGCTGAACCCCCCCAGCCAATATCAGAGCCACTGCCAGCTTAACCACATACATGCCAAACACCTGAGGACACAAGCTGAGCAAGATCTGGTTTCTGCCTGTGCACAAAGATAGCAAAGAGGTGTTTCAAAAGACTTAAAGAGGCATTATGATTGGGGGACAAGACAACAGTTTGCATTAGAAAATCATTGGTGGTTGGTAGTTTTCTCCAATAGTGCCCACAAACAATCAAATCCACACGTTTTGAGTCTGTGTTTACACAGCGCGTGCTCACAGACTGAGACCGAGGCACGCAGTTAGAATTCTGAGCAAAGATGGTGGCTGCATTATAGGCAGTGAGATGATTCCGAGTGCAGAGCAACAGTCTCGGGGGCAAGTGTGTGTGTGTGTGTGTGTGTGTGTGTGTGTGTGTGTGTGTGTATTTTTTTGTGTACTTAGATGTGGCAGTCCGCTCTAGGAAGTCTTACTCTGAACCATATGACCACTGTGATATTGATTCACATGCATGTGATCTAATGTGTGTAGTAGAACGAGAAGCACGTTGAGAAGATTTGCGTTAGGGATTATCTGGTATTTTATTTTCTCTCTCCGTTGCATCAAGCAATGATATACTGTAGACTTTCCACTGGCAGAGTGGGCTGAAAAACCCCAAAAGAAACCAACCTAACAAACCCAAACTATGCAGC
>OMKQ01046105.1:0-16646 GCA_900302335.1 Phycis phycis
GATATAACCCCCCCACACACACACACACACACACACACACACACACACACACACAATCAATAAAAATAAAAAAAAAACAATGACACTGCATTAAAAAATTATTGGCCGATGCATGGCATGACTATCTATATTTTGCCTGCTTGCCTATGTGTGTGTGTGTGTCAATGACTCTTGAGTTGTCCACTGTCCACTGTGTGTGTGTGTGTGTGTGTGTGTGTGTGTGCGTGTGTGTGTGTGTGTGTGTGTGTGTGTGTGTGTGTGTGTGTGCATGTGTGTGTGTGCTTGTAGGTGCATGCATATGTGTGTGTCGGAAAGTGAGAGTGGTTGCCACAGCTGTGGTCTCAGTAGAGCAGCTGGTCTGTGCTGCAGAGGTCGTAGGTCACATAGTATCACCGCTTACAGCATAACTCTATCTGATTCTCAATCTGTTTAACCAGAATTAGACAGCAACACAACTCCCCAAATGGAAGGGCTTGATGAAACATCCCACTGAAACCTTTCATGTGTGTGGATGTCAGGTGCGTGATGACAGGAAGGCGCAGGATGTGATCGATCTGTCGGACTATGAGCGGTCGGAGGAACTGCGCAAATCCAAAAGCCGCAGCAAGAAGAACCACAGCAAGTTCACCCTGCTGCGCTGCAAGACCCCTGGGAACACGGTCAGTCTGAGGGTCTTCCTCCTTGTCTCTCTGATGGTCTGTCTGTCTTCTTGCCTACCTGTCTGTCTGCTTCTCTCATTGCATACCTGTCTGTCTCTCTCATCTTGCCTTCCCACTGTGAACTCAGACAGATTTGGAGCCATCTGTGCTTTGCCTCCAATGTACCCAGAATCCCCCTGGGGGATGGATAGATAGAATGCCATAGTCTGCATGGGTCTAGAACATGTATCCTCCCTGTCTGGGATCTCTGTTGAGTTCACCATCATCTCCACCAAGGACATTTGAAAACATTTGCAGTGCATGGATTAGGATCACCTCATTGGTGAATGAGTACCAATTACATTGTTAATTGGCATCAGTTAATTGGTTAATTGACAGGCGACTGTGGGAATTCCAATGAAAACGCACGGCCTGCTAACTAACTCAATGAACAACAGGTGATGTTGTTCACCTGTTGTTCTACATTCCAGTTATACAGGAACTGTGACTTATCTGAAGTGAACAGCATGATATGCTGAGGAAGAAGTTAGCAAAGGGGAGGCTAATGGTGTGGTCTAGTCCACAATGTCATAGCTTCCTGACAACTCTCTCTCTGTCTCTTTTGTCATTCCCTCCATTCTCCCCCACACACACACATTCACACTGCATAAAGGCCAGTTTTCTGAAAGCTCGCCATATGCTCATGTATGTTTTGCGTATGTTTGTCCCTGTAGGTTCCTAATCTTGTGTTCCTAGCTGTCAGTCCAGAAGAAAAGGAGTCATGGATCAGCGCCATAAACGGAGCCATCACCAGAGCCAAGAACAGAATCCTGGATGAGGCAAGAAACACATTATCAGCCAGCTATGGATGTTTGGAAGTGGACAGCAGGATACTTGGTTTGGCTGTTTGACTCTGAGCTGAACAACAACACTGTCTGTCAGAGCTTTAGGAAAACCCCTCGGGCCCTATCCAATAAATCCCATCTGAGCGACTGGCTAATCAATGCTCTAATCGATTGGGGCTACGTGCTACTGCTACACACATACACACACACACACACACACACACACACACACACACACACACACACACACGTACAGAGACAGACAGATGGATAGGAAAAATTATGTAAATTAATTATCCATAGTTTCAATATGGTATACTTACTGTACTTTAACTTATGTTAACATAATATACGGGACACCTAAATACTTTGGACATTTATGTGTGTATAAATTCATGTTGTGTTATATATTGTCATTAATGTTCACGGAGGTCCCAGGAAATAGTTTAAAATGCTCTCTCTCTCTGCCGCTGCCTCTCAGGTGACTGTGGAGGATGACAGCCAGCTGTCCCACCTGACCCGGGACAGAGCCCGGATCCCCCAGCCCCGCCGCCTGCCCACACGGGGTCACCTCATGGCTGTGGTGAGGCCCGTCTTCACACGGGAACACACCCACGTTGTCAGAAAGGTCGCCTGGTGGTCAGCACAGCGGTTCCCAACCCCGGGGTCATGACCCCGCTCGGAGTCCCCTGATACGCTTATGGGGTCGCAGGAGACATGCGTCATGGGGGCATTTATTTTATTACCGGAAGCAAAAGTTAAAGTTTGGGACACAAACATTTTCATGGCAAGCAATGGGGTCACAGATCAAAAACAGTAGGGAGCCACTGGGTTTGGGGGTTCAGACATCCATACGCCTTAACCCTCCATCCAGTTTCCAGAATGTCCTGTCTGGGATTAATCATGGACCATCTAATTCCTGGACACAGTGAATCACATGATCAGTAATCAGGGTTTCAACGGTCAGAAGTGTGTCGATGTTTGATCCTGGTCCAGCTCTACTGGGTATCTGATGGCTGATCTGATTGGTGTCACGTTCTCCAGGCCTCCACCTCAGATGGGATGCTGACGCTGGATCTGGTCCAGGAGGAGGAGGACCCCCAAGGACCCCAAGCCTCCCGGGACCACGGCTACCGGGACCACGGCTACCGGGCTGAGCCGGCCGCAGACTGTCCCCGCTCCAAGACGGATGGCACCCTCTCCGTCAGGACCCCTGCTGACGAGGCTTCTGGGAAATCCCAGAGTCTCCCCCGTGAGACGGGGGCCGCCTGGGAGCTGGACCAGCAGCGCACCAAGAAGACTGCCGCCAACGGGGTCCGGACCCCCCAGCCTGGCCGGACGCAGCGGGGCTCGGAGAAGGAGCGCTGCGCCTCCATGGAGCTGCTCCTGGGCCGCTCCGAAGCCCACACCACCAGGACTCCCACCGCCACCGACGTGCCCATCAGCAAGCTCCACGAGCTGATCTCCCGCAAGCTGGAGCGAACCCAGGAGCTGCTGCTGCAGGCGCGGGGGGGCGGCGGCGAGGGGAAGGGGAAGGAGGCGCGGGTGGAGGCGGAGAGACTGCTGAGTGAGGCGACCTCCACCTGGAGCCAGGCCAAGGAGGTGCTGGAGGAAGTGCTGGAGCTCAGGGCCTTGTACCGCCAGCTGGACTCCCCCAAGAGCCTCCCCGCCTCACCCCTGGCTGCCTCCCCCCTGGCTGCCTCCCCCCTTGCCACGTCGGACAGCGCCAAGCGGGCGTCTCACAGGAAGAGCATGATGTGATGGGCATGTTTCTCTCATGGCTTCCAATGGGACTTATGGCCGTAGGGGGGCCTCTTCTCTACCACTACACACAGCCTTCATCTCAGACAGGAAGGAACTCTGGTCACAAGTGAGACCAAGAAAATTGTGACTTGAAACCACAAATTTGGTGGCAAATGGTGAAAACTGCTTAGACGAAGCATTGCTATGTAGGACGGAGTCGGCAGAACAGTAACAATTCGGACTTCAAGAAGGACTGGGACTATAAATGGTGGTACTAATACATGGTAGATGATACATGAAGAAGATATTCTAGCCAGAGAGGTAAAGTGTTTCCCCAAGGTCTAGCTTTGCACCAGCATTCTCAACAAGCTAACAAGCACTGCTTGTTAGCACACAGCTAGGCAGCAATCCCTTTTTTGTCTACATTCTAGGAGACACCAAGCAGGGATGGAGTGACTTGGGCTTAACAAAAGACAAAATAGTTCTTATTTTAAGGTATTGGGATTATAGCTAATAGTTTCAATTTTCTGAAGCAAATTAATGGAATTGGATTTTGTTTTACCATGCTGGCTTACGTCAATCTGTTTTAATTATAAATGAATTCAGTTTTTGCAGTCCATCTACACAGTCTTCCATTTGCTGTTTCTAGGCTAGCATTGGTGGTCATTGGGCCTTGCTGACCTTATTGGTCATGGTGGGAACCAATTAGATGTGTTGGGTGTGGCTAAAGGGTCTGTAGGCGGCAGCAGTGTACATGCAGCAACCAGGAACCCCGCCTCATTCTCTTCACGCCAATAACGTTTTTACCCATGATGCACTGCCCAACCGTAGATCATATTCAACGTCCAATAACGTTCACGCTATCGCAACTGCTTACCCTCGACTGTGTCCCAGCAACAGGAAGTGAACATTTTGAAATTAGGACAGCTGTGCTTTTAAAGTTTTACATTTTGTTGTGATTCTGTCTCATTTGAATATGCAAAATCACAGAGCCTACATAAGTGGCTCGTAGACCTGGAAATATTGTTATTGTTTTTATTTGTATTACTATCCTGTACCCTGAAAACACAGTGTTACGTGATCATTTGTTCGTCGAAATTCTGGGTATTATGCAAATTGTGAGGAACAGTAGTACCCGAGAGTCCCGTTGTTTGTCTGGGCTTTTGGGTGACGTTACCAAAAATAAGGCTTAAATACACTTCTCGGGCGGATATGTTAGGATATAGCTCTTCCTAAAGCTGGTTTAAGCAGCTTCTATAATCCCCTCCAGATTTGGGACATCATAAAGAGTCTCTAGAGTGAAACATCTGGGCCGCTAGTGTAGTAGCATTTTAAGGATTTGGGATGTCAGCTATGTCTGTGCGACATGGATACACAGTGCCAGCTGCTGGTTTAATGTTGTGGTTGTGGAATCAGGACAGGGTTTGGTATATAATGTCGTTTGTTAGAATGTGTCATTGGTGTTAGTAGAGATGTGATTCGCCCCCAACGGAGTGTGATGTTAGAGCAGGAAGGGAAGAATTGCACTCTGGGACGATGGGACGTTTGTTGCTCGTTAGGGAACCCGTTGAAAGTTTTTCAGGCTTTAAAGGATTTTAAATCTATATCCACTCGTCCTGTTGGCAGACATTGGTACTGGTGTCAGATACTGGCAAGGAATTAAACATTGATGCAGTCCTGGAATTATATCAGTACAGTGACACAATGAATGCTTTGATGGCAGCGCTCGGAAACAGTTCAACAGAAACCAGTGCTGTGTCTAAAGTTAGTGGCTAATGACTAAATAATCATCTGTTGAGAGTTCGCCAACATATGCGTTTATTATCCATTAGCTTTCAATTATCTAATGCTTACGATGCCCTCCATCATGGTTCAGTTCGCCTTCTAGGGAACAAGGTTGTTTACTTAGCGCTGCAATACTTCATGGGCTATTTTAGTGCCATTAAATGTGTATAAACTTTTTGTTTTAGGGCTTGGGAATGCTTAACAAAGATGGCTGACAGCTGAAATGGTGACTAAATGGTACATGGTCAGCCATTTTGGAGACAGCTAAGGCAAGCTCAGTGGCCCACGCCAGAACCTCAGACATCAGCCTCCACAGCTCCAACCACAGACCACAACCAGACAATCTACAGGGCAGCAATGGTGCAGATGCCCGAATTGACGCAGGGCTACTATCTGATTGGCTGTAGGTGGCGTCGTTCTTGCCAGAATACCTGCTGCTGCCTCCAACTAGAGGACGTCCATGTAGTAAAAAAGAGATAAATGTTCTTAGTAACATCCATCGAACGAGGAAAACCGATGACTTCATCTAGAACTCCCCTGGTACCGGGACTCAAACCCTGGCAAGGGATCTGACCTAGGCATAGGGACGGTGGACATGAGGGGTTATTTTAGCTTAGCTTAGCCACTAGCTCTGCCCAGGGTGACCTCTGACCTCCTAACAGGAATCAACCTCTTTGCACTGAAACCATCTCTGGACTCTCTCTTTACTTGAGACACAACCGCCTGTGCAATTAGAACAATCAAGCAGGGTCTGGAATGAACACCTGTCACAAACTGTCACGTTT
Organism: Phycis phycis; assembly: GCA_900302335.1. NCBI lineage: Eukaryota > Metazoa > Chordata > Actinopteri > Gadiformes > Phycidae > Phycis > Phycis phycis. The sequence continues at coordinate 5,797 of OMKQ01046105.1, forward strand.
GTCGGTCGCAGGTGACATCAACTCACCTGTCCTGCCATCAGGACAGGTGAGTTCTTGAACTTCAGCAGTTCCGTATAATAAGTGTGACCTAAATCAAAGGCTATTGGCCATGTTTTCTCTCTCTCTCTGTCTCGCTCTCTGTCTCTCTCTCTCTCTCTCTCTCTCTCTCTCTCTCTCTCTCTCTATCTCGCTCTGTCGCTCTCTGTCTCTCTCGGCAATCCATTGTTTTGCATAAATGTCAGAGACCTTTTTCAGCTACCTGCCACAGTGGTTGGTGGAGGGAGAGTTAATTCCAGACCCTGCGATACAGCCTTCGTCTACAAGCGTTTTTACACAGATGTTTATTTTCTTAAGTGAGAATCTTACCGATAATTACTTAAAAGACTTTTGTGGTTTAATTTTCTAAGGTCGAGCTTTGTTAGATGTTGTGGCTGTGATTCTAGAATGGCAGCAATAATGATGAAGGTGAATTCCCTTGTGAATTCTCCAATGATGTTAATGAACGATACATGATGATTGTCGACGATGACGTGGAATCCGTTGTGTGTATCATATGTAAATGTGCATATTTCACAAACAAAATGAACATTTTTACATTTTAAAAGAACCTTCCGTCAACTATCCCATCTTTGACGCACTTTGCATTTGCTTAACACTCAACCAACTCTCTAGGGTTTATTCAAATCTGAATTTAAATGGATTGGAAGGATTTTCAACTCGTTTACATTTGTTAGAACCAGATAATGCACATGTCATTTTATTTAAAGGTTGACTATCATGTTTGATATTCATTTTCTTGGGAAATATGCAATTCAAAATGTAACTGGAAATGCTGTTGAAGGAGTTGTGTTGAAATTTGGAAAATGTGAATGTGATGCTTCCTTGCCTGTCGTTTTGGTCTTCAACCGATTCAACTGTTTCACCCCTGAGTGACGTAGTTTATCCTCTGCACAAACCATCGAACGGTTAGGCTGAAATGTGTCTCCAAAATGGAAGTTGTGATAGACTTTTGGCAAATAAATATTTTTTTCCAAGTTTAATTAAGTTTATTAAATGTAATTAAGTTACACCGTAACAAAGATCATTGAAATGTGACATACATGTTGTTATCATGTCTCATCTCCACGTGTCAAATGCTGATTTTGTTATAGGACCCATTAGATCCAATTATAAGATGAAACTCATTTACATGAATATATACCAAACACTATTTTTCAGGTGATTATTTTGTGATGACAAATTTTGGAAAGGGGCTGACTTAAATTTCAACCAATAATATCAATGTCATATATAATATATACCCAATCATAAAGCATGCAACAGGCATGACTGGCAAGTGTTTACATTTGGCATCTCTAATCTAATGATTGATAAGGTCAAAACCTTTGGCATCTCTAATCTAATAATTGATAAGGTCAAAACCTTATCAATCATTAGATTAGAGATGCCAAATGTGTATGTACTGTACCTTCATAACTAAACTAAACTTAACCCCTCAAACTTAACATGAACTAAACTTATGCCTAGCCAGGCATAACTTTATGAATCTTGAATGTAGAGTTGAATGTAGAGAATGTAAAGAGTTCCAAAACTGTAAATCTGCAGGAACGCAACATGTGCATGAAAGCAGTTTTGGGTGATGTTGTTACCACCAATTCCTTTGGCCAATTGGCCTATCCCAGCCCTCTAGAATGTCTGAAGGTTTTTGTTGGCTCAAACAAAGCAAGAATCTTAGGGTACTTTGGATAAATCTTCAGAAATAACCACTTCGGCCACACCGATCCTTCTACAACTTTCACAGAGTAGCAGTTTATCAGCCGTCTGTGTGTGTGTGTGTGTGTGTGTGTGTGTGTGTGTGTGCTCCCTCGCTGCTCACTCAGTGCAGTTACAGCTCATTAAATACAGCCCAGAGCCAAGACAGTTTTAATTAGCACATTGTGTGTGCGCAGGCGCGCATGCACGTGCATTTGTGCGCATTCAACTATTGACCCTTCGACTGTCTTTCTGCATGTTTTCCTAAACATATGCTCGAAAACACCACATTAAGGCTAAAAACAGGCAACTGATGGGGACTCGGGCACCCATGACCTATGACCCCAGCCTAGTCTCTTGAACCTTGGTTTATCTCCGCTGCAGGTTCCATCTATAGACTGATACCTGCCGCTTACACCTCTTTCATTGTCTGAATTTAGCAGTGCACCAACTACTTATCCCATCGCCCCCAAGTCACCAGTCAGAGAGGTCAACCCGTGACATGTGCACACGGATTGCAAGGACTGTGTGAAGTCTTCTCTTGTGTAAACCCATGTGACTGTCATCCCATTCGATGGACCTTTCGTCACCTCACACCCGACTGCATGCTGGGAGATGTACAACTGGAAAGCAAAGGTTTCAGGATGGGGGAGGGAAGCAACGATGTAACCATGCAAACTCTGCTGACCGTTTGCATCCATTTTCATGAGCGCCGCAGAGCCTAAGTCAGCTGAGACAGAGCCACCACAGAACCGGTCCAATAAAACCAAACCTGAGAATAAACATCGGACTCTCGTTTGAATATCTTTGGGATATTTGGTTGCGACATCCAAATGCTGCTCTCATTCCCTCACTCCTGGAGACACTTAAAAACACTAAAATACACAAAGTGTGGGTCATGTTTCTTTACTGGGAAGGAACACATTTTGAAATGTTTATATGTCAGTTCACTAACACCCTGATCCAGTCAATCCATCCAATACATATCTCTCTTGATTCTACAATGTAGCACTTGAGGCAGTTTGCTTTTTTGATGAATTGTATGTTTTGAATTGCCTGATTCGTGCACCTTCTGGGTTGTATCTTCATGGTTGATTACATTTATCTTGGTCGCTTTGGAAAAAAGTGTCAGCCAAATAAATGCAATGTAATGAAATCTGTCAGTTATGTATGCTTAGTGTATTATATACTGTGATCAACCAATCACCACAGGCTATAGGACATTTTCACAGCCACCATCGTGTTGCTCTTTCACCATATGATATGAATAATAACAACAGGTTACTTAGTCTACAATTTTTGGTAAAAAAGAACCAAGATGGCCGCTTGAACTTATCTTATGGAACCTCAGATCACATGATTGAAACCCTTTTGGATACCTGTGCTGCTCTATGGATGTCCTATCTTCTATCCTCCTCTACTCTATTGCTAATATCGTATATATTATAGTAGGTTATTTATACTGTGGTAAGGTTACTACACTTTGCCACGTAGACAGCTAGATTGTATAAAGACAGACAATAGATATTTAGATAGATTTATAGACTGAATATGTCTGACACAGAGATAACCAGATGCTCCACAACATAGGCCACGCCCCCTCAAGGGCCCTGTACATCCATATATGGTATGCAAGATGGAGCGGATTACTGCATCAGCAAAGGGGAGGGAACGTCCGTGATAGACACACTGTACTGTATATAAAAAAGACAAAGACAGGACAAATGGAAACGGAAATGATAGTAGGCCTATAGGATTAGGCGTCTCTTTCGAACTACAATTGAGTGCTTGAATGCTTTTATTCAAAGTGTGCAAATTACATATTTAAGGCAATTTAGTTACAGTACATAGATAGGCCACATAAGACCAACATCTTGGTCTAAGGAGGCCTACAAATACACCGTAATCGTGGGCATCGTGCGTGTAGGATTCGATAGTTTGTTTCCTAAAGCTTGCACACAAAATTTGTTTTGCGTATGTTTGAAAATTCACGGTTCTCCATTGACTAACTCGTAAAGTTTAATGACTAATAAGGCGCCTGTTTTGGGACTCTGATTCAAATTAATCAATCTTGTACTCGATTGTTTCATACCGGGCAAGACGAACGAAAAGCGCGACTCCACTGCTCTCTAACGGTCGATGTGCGAACTTCTCATCCTGAGTAGCTCACGGCAGGATAAAAAAATCACCGAAAAGCGATGTCTTTATCGGCATTTCTTTAAATCATTATTGGCAATAAATAAAGCACTCAACGTCATTGTCGACAATCACTTGATTGACAAGTTATGCCTTAATCCAAAGAGCCTTTTAGTCAACTGGGATATCAATATTTTTTAGGAACAGGCAGGATTATGTTTGATGGCAGAAGATCCCAAAAGTCACACTTTAATGATAATAAACAAAACGAACATTGAGATTTTTATTCAAAAACACTTGCCAGAAGGTTACAACACACAAACTCCAGACATGACATAATCCGAAGGCAAAAAAAATAAAAATAAAATAAAAAGAACCCTTTGAAAATACTAAGTTTTCCTTAGTTCTTATGCCCGGTGGTTAGGAGGAGGAGAATAGGGGAGCAAAACAAAAGTAACTGACAAGGAGATAACTCTATTTACAGGTCGTCTATGAAGCGGTGGAAGTATCTGGAACCTGAACGGAGAGAACAGACTGGGCTGAAACTCACGGTGGCTAGACGCGTTGTGACCCAAAACGTGGGAGACGGGATGGGATATTTCTGAGACATGATTGTGTTTATGCTGAAATCTAACGGAGGTCTGCCGAACGTAGGGCCGGTTAAGCAGAGAAACTCTGAGTAGGACAAATTTACAGGCTTTAAAAATCTGATTGAGAATGTTTTTTTTTTTTGACGGTTAAAACAGAAGTTGCCAGAAACCCAGCCATCCACAGTATCTTGTTCAGCAGGCCCGTGGCTGTGCTGGTTTCTGGCTTGAAGTATCGTAGGACACTTAAAGAGGATGAGAATGATTTTCCTGGTAGACCAGCAAAACATTCTGTTGAACCAGTGTCCTGACTGGTTGCACCGGTGTAAACGTGGCGTCAAAGTTCCAGTTTCAGAACCCCAGTGTCTGTTGCTCCACACACGCGCACACAAACACGCCCACGCACACACACACACGCACACACACACACAAATGATTTAAAAAAAACAACATATTGTAGACAAACTTTGTGGGAAAACCCTGGTCAGTTTCTATGGTAACATCTAGATAATTATAGGACCAGCAGCGCCCCCTGCTGGATCCATTAGTCATCATCGTCATCGTCGTCGTCTTCGCCTTCATCCTCTGCAGCCCTCTTCCTCTTCTCCCCTTGGACCCCCGCTGCAGCCCCTACAGGACACCGGCCAGGATGGAGGAGAGAGAGCAGGGTAGAGAGCGAGGGAGAGATGGATGGACAGAGACAGAGGGAAGGGGCGTTAAACCACAAGAGTGCTTTTTGTTGTTTTGTGTGTCCTAAATAAAATAATGCGTGATGTACTCTATACTATTACACAATACACTATTGTTATTTCAATAGTATTGGGCTAATTACCCAATTTCCCTTCGGGGATTAATGAAGATTTATCTCATCTTAGGAGTTACAGATGACATAACTTCCCATTTCCTGTGTGAGGTGCTGTGGTGAGTGACATTCCGCTAGGGGAGGGCTGCTCACACACACCTCATCATCATCATCATCATCATCACCACCACCACCTCCGAAAACACACACATACCTCCATCTTCATCCTCAACCTCATCTTCATCATCCTCCTCAACGTAGTCATCATCATCCTCTTCATCCTGGAATGATGATGGGTAGAGACACATGGACCAACGTGAGCACTGTGTTTCTATAGACTACACTGCCAACTTGATCAAACTCAAACGAATAGTGTCCGTTCCATCGTTGTGCTGCACATTAACCGTACAACTCGACTTGAGGGCCTTCAGGCTTCAACACAGAAGTAACATGGCTATGCCGTGTTTATGGCAGTTGTATGACATCCGGTCCCACACTTTCCACTTTAAGGAAATATAGTGCAATACTTTGTAAACATTTCGACATTAATGGTAGATTCAGTGTATTCATTGTCAGTTTTTTCTTGCCGTGAAAAATCTTGTCCCCGTGACGTCACTTCCTGTCACCCCGACGGATCATGACACGGTGCTGCAGAGCAACTCACCTGAATGCCGTCCTTCATCAGGTAAGACAGGCCAACCTCGTCCCCCTCTGACCCCTCGTCCTCGTCGTCATCTTCATCATCGTCATCGCCATCTCCCGTGGGGCCAGCCTCGTCGTCATCTACAAAACACGCAATGGTGTAGCCAATGGAATAATTGTTCCAGTATATCCCCTCATTGAACCCCACATCTCCCCGGCATAGTGTCAACACAGTCCACCCTCGGTTCACACTCCGCGGTGTCACATCTATAGCCTCCAGTGCAGCCCAGTCCAACCCGGCGCCTCACCGTCCTCCTCCTCCGAGTCCGGGGCCTCGTTGTCCTCGGGGTCGTACCCGTCCAGGTAGACGATCTGGGGCAGCAGGTCAAACACGCTGGCCCGGTAGTCGTCCAGGGACGTCACCTCGCAGCCGATCAGCTCCAGCCTCTGGAGGCTCTTCAGGCTCCGCTGGAGAGAGAGGACCGGCGCGGGGGATCATTCTGAGTTCTGCATTGTCCCATCGGGGACATGCAAAATGAAGGTCTTACGACTCACGCGACTCACGACTCAATGACCCACGCTAAAAGCAACAGCTATCGTGCTCCAAGGATTTGTACTCAAAACAATGGTCCCCGACCCTTTTCGGACAAACGGCCCTTGGCAGAGGGAGAAACTGCACGGACACCATGGCCATTTTATTTTTTCATTTTACATTTGTAGCCCGGCATGTCGTATCATAGTTATAATATAGTACCTTATTCACTTACGTAAGTACTAATTAATGACACTGCCGTCTTCAAGAAGAGAATCATTGATGCAATTACAAAACCAGGATTGCTTATGGCTGATTTAAGCAATACTAACGGTTCCCTAAAATCTGAAATTTAAAACGCCTTGCAGGTCACGTGCGTTTCATGCAATCATCAGCCTGTTAGAAGATTGAAAAGGGGAAACACTGCATTGATAGAATCATTATATCATTGTTGTTCCTTTATGACCCTTCACTGTAGGTCGCTTCACTGTAGGCTGAACAGGGACTGAGCTACACCCAGTGTTAGTAGCTCAGGCTAGGCTCGGTGAGGCAGTGGACAGCGGTTTTACCAAGGCTTCCAGGGCGCCCAGATCCTTGATCTTGTTTCCACAGAGGTTGAGGTAGCTCAGGCTGGGGCACTTCGCCACCAGGACGTCCAGACCCCCAGAGATGGCATTGTTGTTCACCTCCAGCTGAGCAAGAGGGAGCGAAAAGGGTTACACGCACAGTCAACTGTTACACGTACGGTCAACACGTTTCAACTATGCTCCTGGTTCTCGGGTGCCCAATGGCTAGGCGGCAGGGGCAGGAACTGGCATCTCCGGGTTTGCAGAAGTGTCTCATCACAAATGACTGCAGCCATTCAGGTTGGTGGTTGTAGGGTTCTTAAGGGTCATTGGGGGTGAGGTTTAGCTTTCTAAAGGATGTAATCACTGTATTGTACATGAGCATAAATGTAAAAAAAAAAAAAAAAAGTGCCTGTTCACGGGCACACAGATCTATTGTAAACCTGCAATAGTAACTAGATGTTTGCAATAACAATAACCTAATAAAGTGTCTTGACCGTTTACTGTACAACATTATGACATGGCTGGTGGGTACTTTACACTGTAGATATTGTAGTTGTTGGGGCACCCTATTTTACTGCCAGGTGTGGGGTTTATCTGCCCCTTTCAGGATGTGACTGCAAGCAGCTTGTGAGGGGGTGTGACCGACCTTGTGTAGCTTGGGGAGGGGCGGCAGCTTGGCCAGCGAGCTGAGGCCCACACTGACCATACTGAGGAACTCCAGTTCCTTGTACTCGTCAGTCAGTCCCTCCACCTCACCGTCAGTAGAGCGACAGCTATGCACGTCGAGTTCTAGCACCTGGAACACAAGACGCACACGCTTAGAACGAACAACCCGTCTATGGCTCAGATGGCCAAGCAGGCAAATGAAGGGATGCTGGTTTAATCCCCTTGAGCTCCATCTGGAAAATCGGTTGAGGCGCCTTTGCGCATGACGTCTAAACTCCTAACTCCTCCTGATGAGCGAGTCTATGCCGTTAATAGGGTTTTACCTGTTAAGCACTTGAGTGGAGTGTTTAGAGAAGCGTTACGTAAATTAAGTTTGTGTACTATTGCACATATATTGTATGCGACGTGCATCACATTTCCCCATATAATGCACCCCACGCTTATTGTCATAATTTTCATGTTTGAGGTAAACTTTGAACATGAGCAGTAAATTCGGGAGAAAAGCAAAACTACCATTCAAATAATGAAGTCCAAAGAAACCAGAAACCACCCAATGTTAATTGTCCGTGTCGTCTTACCTCCGCCAGGATAAACGCTGATGAGAGTTCAGCTAATAGTTCTAACCATGTAGAGTCTGATCGAGACACGCCTTGTGGCGACACGCCTCCTGAAACCAACATCCGGTCTCGCGGCCAATACGCTAACTGACGCCGAGACTAAACTGACTAAAAGCCGTAATGTACATTTTTCTAATAAGTTCCGAACGACGTTGATGAACGACCGTATTCGTATTGTGCACACAGTACAGTTTACATACGAAATACAAATCCGACAATATAATTGTTGAGTAAAACAACGACCTAATTAAAATAGCTTTTTCAGTTGAATATGCGAATATGTGCGTCGGAGCGACGTAACGTAAACGTCTGTTTATAGGAATTTCAAGCAGTTTGTCGACACGAAATGATAACTTTGACAAGTCATTAACCAGCTTCAGGTCATGTCGATACCCCATGCCCCGCTTGTTCTTCAATTCTAAAATGCAAAGCGTAGCTTCAATCTTACTGAAAGCGCCCAAGGCGTACGAATAGCACGTTCTTATAGTTATACTTAGGCTACGTTAGCTGTGGGGGATAAAATGCGAACTACTCAGTACCAAGTGACCACTAAACTCGTTTAACGGAAGGTTAGCGGTTTATCTGTTAGCTTAGCGCCGGGCTGCATGCATGAGGCTCGCGCGTGCACAGCTGCACCCCGCGAGCGAGGAGTCAGTGCGAGTGTTCGAATGCGCGCGGATTCTGACCTAAAAACCAATAACGCACAATTGTCGATCACGGTTAAATGTGTAACTTATTCGATGGACGTTGAACAAAGCGACAACAAACTGCGTATATAGCCTTGAAATAGGCTAACTATAGCCACAAAAGGAAACAACGACATGGAGCATCGTCATCTTGCAGCCACTGTCAAGTCAAGGCACCTTTAACCAAATATTTACGATTAATAAATACATTCAAATCTAACTATTCTGATTGCGTACCTCGGAGGGGTCCCTGTCCCCCAGCTCCATGCTGATGCGCTTCTTCATATCCATCGTAAAGCTAAAGTAGTCCAAAAACAAGCAACAACAAAGGAAAACTGAAAATAAAACGCTGTTTTTGGGCGCGCTATCACTGTGGCCTTCCTAGTTCAATGGCGGCTAAGCAACATCTAAACCTCCATGTTACTTTGCACCCTACCTCCGCACGCAAACCCCGCCTACGTAATACTGAATATTCAGTTTTTGCTCGATTTTGTGCTCTCATTGGCCTCTAAAAACGCCCCTCACGGAGAAACTCTGTTATTTGCATATTACGCATACATACGTGTAGCTATTGGCTTTGAGCGCAAGGGCTTTAAATTATTATAGCCAATCACAATGAACCCATGGCTCTTTTAAACTTCGCACACGCCCACTCTTTGTTTTCATTGGCGCCATTACTGGCTGCTGGTTTCGGGCGCATATCGCAAATTGTACCTAACTACTAGTTTTGTTGTATTATAACGGTGCATAGTCAGACTAGGAAAGTAAAAAGACGTTTCGCGTGAAGAACAATACGTTTTTTGTGAATAATGTTTAGGATACTAACTTAAATACATTAGTCCTATTATTAAGCACACCATGGGGGTATACAACGTAAAATATTTGTTGTTGCCTTCTAACATTGGGTTGGGGTTCGACGTAATAGATAGATTAATGGAAATTATGCCACATTGGCAAAGACAATTTTGCTCATGCATTGTTTATTTGTTCATGTATTTCTATAATGTATTACATACCGTTACATATTGTATAGTGCAAACGTTTTTTGTTTTTTTTTTACCGGGAAAACAAAAGTATGTGAGCTATGTTTGCAAACATCTCCCTGCAAACAAATACTGCACAGGCCTATGCAGCCTCCGCATTATCCATGCTTCTGATTTCACGAATGCCATCGACAGCTGCAGCTTTTAGTGGTCGTAAAAACACGACTTCCTTTAAATGTGCACACTTTTGAAGATCCAGGATTGAGATATATTTTCTCTTTAATAAAAGACACCTACAGGCGAGTAGCTTAAGCTACTTTGTTATCTGTGTTTTTAGGTTATAGAAAGAAACTCGGACCCTTATTTTATAGCCTTTGGGTAAATGGGGAATGTTTACAAACGTCTGTACACTGTCTATACTGGTCGGATTCTTCATGAAAAACATGGTTAGAGAACTGTATTGGTCCTGGATTGAACAAGAGAAATGGCCCCGTATTTGAGCCCTCATAATAGCCTACATCCATGGTTCTTCCCACTTCAAGTTTTCCACTTGAAACTTTATAGGTCTTGTCCACCGTCCAGGGGCGTTTCTATGATTTGAGGACATTCGGGACCTCTGTAAGGGGTTGGCATGGGATCCTCCCTCGGACCTTTTATTTTGATAGGCAAGCTCTATAAGCATCTACAAGGTCTTGGATGCTTTTTATGCACTCTGGCACCTTATTTATATTCAATACATGTCTTAAACATTGACAAATTGAAATGTGTACCTCAAAAACTGTTGAAAATATTAATAGTTGTTAGTATTTAAGATTAGTATTGACTAGAAGCATACTTCACAACTGCTATTAAACGTTTATTTACCTGCTGCAATACCC
>OMKQ01046107.1:0-17682 GCA_900302335.1 Phycis phycis
CGGCCCGGTCTGTGTTGTACCACTGTGTCACCGTTCCCCTGGCGCTGCTCGCCCCCTTCATGCCCTATCTCACCGAGGAGCTGTGGCAGAGACTGCACCCGCTCCGGGCCGGCGGCGGGGGTGACGGCGCCGCCCACAGCAGCTTGTGCTTGGAGCCGTTCCCACGCCCCTCTGATTTGGTAAAAAAAAAAAAAAAACACAATAAAAAAAAACACAATCAAGACAACAACACTAAGAATATTATTGCTAGAATTACATCGTCTCATGCAATATTGCTGTATCACAAATATCTAATTACTACATTTCTGTGACACTACTTATTGCACCATAGGTGGAATTTGAGCTGACCAAAGTTACATGTTTATGAATTCAATGAATGTCTAATACATGTATTTATATGTTTCCAAATTTGGTCATGGACTTTGTGACCAATAACATCATCAGCATCTTGGACATGGAGTAGACATTAGTATGTTGCATGACTTTGACCTTTGACCTTCACCCATTGAACCTTCTTCATCTTGCCAGGAACACTGGCACTCTCCTGAGGAGGAAACGGATTTCATGCTGATACAGGAAGTGGTGCGAGTTGCCCGGTCACTTCGGGCACAGTGCGGAATGACCAAAGAGAGACCCGACAGTGAGTTAAAAGTTATGAATGTCATATTATTTACTGTATTATAATGATGATTATATAATTACAATTCTGCATATAATATCTTTGTTTGTTTGCCCTGAAATTATATTATATATTTTATAATATATAATATTTTATTATATAATTATATATTTAGTTAACTTGAATCTTTTAATAAAAGAAATGTATGTTGACTACATAACAGTTGCATTGTTGTCTTTTTTTGTTGTTTTGAAGCACGCGTCAACGCCTTGCCTCGTGTCTTGTCTTGTGTTTGTACCAGTGTGGGCAGTGTGCTCTCCGGCCCAGGGGAAGACCCTCCGCCACTTCCTGCCGGCCGTGCACACGCTGAGCCGCATCTCCACGCTGCACATCCACTGTCCACAGGGAGCCCCCCGGATACCACCCACCGACCCCCCACCCAAAGGAAGCATAGTGGGCACCGTGGATCACTCGTGCCAGCTACACGTTAACATTCAGGTGATTACCTCCACCGACTGTGTCCATCTATACGATAAGGGCTGAGCAGGGCGTAATCAACAATAAAGAAATGTTTTTTCTTTCGGAATCTAATTGATTGGGTCTGATTACCATCAATCTATATGAACGTGTCATGAAGGACACGTTTGTCAATCGATGACACCTCTGAAAATGGCCTGTTCAAGTTATGATTTGAATTCAAAGGCGGTGTGGTATATTTTTTATATTGTGTTAGCGCCCTTGTGATTATGGTGATCGGGAACCACTGTGCAGTGCCGGTGATCCAAGGTCCATTCGCACCATTGCACACCATGTTATTCACTGAGTAACTGAGTAACTGATCTCTTAAGGTGTCAGGCAAGGTAGTTTAGTGTTTTTCATTTTGTTTTCCCACCAGCAGATTGGCAGGAATGTTGACAAGCAGATCTCCCAGCTCTCCCAACGCAAAGAAAAGCTCTTGCCAAAACTGAAAGACTGGCTATCGAGGACGCGTGCTCCTGGATACCTGGAGAAGGTTCCGGAGCATGTTAGACAGGAGATGGAAAATAAGGTGAGCTAAAAGAACATGTTTCAATATATTGGTGGTATTGTCTGAAAATGGCTGAAATGCAATGTAATTGTTTCCTCACTTCGGAGGAAACAATTACATATTTAGTTTTTCTTACATTTTCATTATTTCTTCTTCTGTGCACATTCACTGAGTAAAGCAAAAATACAATTTTACACTATTTTTTCAATACTTGAGATAAAAATGCAAATAATTAAACACTAATTTGCTATAAATAAGCCCACTGATATAAACTGACTCTACTGCTATTCAGATGCATTTTATGTGTTTACATAATCAAATCGTAATCTATTAAACACATCAGACTTATTACATGGATTTGACTATTTTTATGTTTCTTTTATTTATTTCCATTATTTTGCACTTCTCTTTTCTTAAGATATCTGCCTTGGAGAAAGAGTTGAAGAACATTGAGGAGCAGCTGTCAACTTTGAATGGGCTAAGGCATGACCACACCTAGCTGTAAACAGTCACACTGTAATGTAATGTATAAGTGCATAATAGTTACACCTCCAAAATGTTCAATATAAAGATAGTTCATCTCAACATTTTTTAATGGATGGCATCCAGTTATACATCTTTTGTCTTTTGAGCAACATGGGCCAAGTTTAGCAGGGTGGACATTTTTGTGACTATGCTGTACTGTGTGTACCTGTCCTGGAAAAGTGAAATGAAAGGAGCAAATGCAAATTACCAGGGTGTGTAACGTGTACCCGAACAGAAATAAACCATTGTTGGGTGAAAGTCGAAGAAAGTCTAGATTGGTTTAATTGGCAAATCCGGAAGTTGATCTGGCAGTGGAAATGAAACAGCATCACCACCATCATCACCATCGTCATCATGGAGGCAGTACCCTATTCCCAGATAGAGGCTACAATGCTGAATGGATAAAATATATCAGAGAGCTTTCACAGCAGCCAAACTATGTATTCCTGAGTCCATGGTGTCATTCATTTGGCATGCTGGCGGTAAAATAAAAACACGGTCTCGAACTTATAAGGTAGACAGTTAACAGATAAAGGTGGGCATGAGAAAAGAGCTGGAAGCGGGAGGGGGCCCGGTGAGAGTGATTGGAGCAATGTGTTGTGAATAACTGTAGCGGCGATCCACTGTTGGCGCTACTAGCTAGATAGCTAGTCAGCTCTTTAGTCAGTCTCGCTGGATGCGAGCTTTTACGTCCAACATGCATGTAGCGACGTCTCCAGCAGCAAGCGATATGGAGGGTAAGTCAGACAAATGTATCTTAATCCGAGCAAGTAGCTGACATTCGCTTTTAGCCCTGTGAATGAGATACATTTGTTTTCCTCGTTGACTGTCAGTTGCTGTGTCTGGGAGCTAAGCTAGTCGCTGATGCTAACACGCTGTGATATCTTGGCTGTCTCCAGACCAGATACTATGAATTACACCTTTCTCACGTCTGCGGTGCGGGAGTGGGAGCATTTGTTAGCTTTAGACACATAGCTGTTGCTTGCTATGGGAGCAACACTACTTAATTTGTGTTTGTGGCTAATGATAGTAATAACGTTAGTTCTGGTTAACTTTTTTTTTCTATCGAGAAAGGTTATAGTAGCGCTACTAGCTACCAAGGTGATGTAAATTACATGCAAATCCGCCCCCCCTCTGTCAGGCATCTCCCGTTGTCTCTGCGGTTGACGTGGTGGAACAGTTGCATTATACTGTTTAATTTTGAATATTTTATTAGCTGAAGTCAAATAGTGACCTGTGTGTTGTCAGCGTCTAATTTGTGTGTTCTCCGAGACATTTCTGTCACCGTCAGCGTTGTACGGATAGTTCTTTGCAGTGACTTAACGTCACAATAGCGACGCCACGTTACATGTAGGCTGTAAGCTCCAGGCATTAACACTCAGTCACACGTTATTGACTCGAAGAAAGGGAGGAGGGGAACTTTCGACCAGGCTCAACTAGCGGTGGTATAGGTCTTAAAGCTCAGAGCAACAAATCCCTCCCACTGTGTCGGGCTCCCTTTGAATCACAACCTCCTCCTGTCCCCTACTGACTGTACTATTGGAGTGGCACTGCACAACATTGTTGCTCCGCATACAGGTAAATCTCCAATTTTAGCTTTTTTTAGATTATAATTATTGGCTTATAGTTTACCATGTAATGTATGATTGTCATACAAATGTCAAGGGCCGGTTTCCCAACAAATCTAAACTTTCTACAGTAACGTGACTCTGCTTTTAAAGCGAAACCTCGCTTAATGCTAGTCCTCCTTAATTTAGTCAGTGGTTGCAAATCAAGTCTGGCCAGTTGCGTACTTATTTGAAGAGAACCTTCAATTAGATTTCTTGTTGTAGCTACTGATTGAAGTTAGCTATGGAAGTGAGCACAGATGGGGTGGGGAGCTGTTGCTAATCCGATAGTTTGTGCCTGGCCAGTCAAATGACTAGCCATAGGAGATTATTTATTGTGACTAATTGGTTTAGTGTGTGTGTGTGTGTGTGTGTGTGTGTGTGTGTGTGTTCTTCCAGTACCTTTATTGAAAAGTACTGGAACAGTATCATCAAAGAGTGCATTTATTTACAGTGGGAGAGCCAAGATACAAACCTAGTTGAGCAAACACTGTGGCACCACATTTTTTAGACAACCTTTAGAGATTATTCAAGGCAACTTTTTGGCAATAAAATGAAACTGTTCTACATTTTAACCAATCAGTTTAAATTGGCAGTGGGGTGGGGGCACTGAAAAGGACTGTTTCAGGTTTGTGTTTGGGTGTAACATTTCAGGAAGTGTTTTTAGTATATTTGCTGATATGTTGGTTCATATTCAGTGACAGCGCCAGGGCCACAGCAGGAAATCCTGTCGATCCATCTGTCGGTAGATGCGGTTAAAGCAGTAGAAGTAAAAGTCTGACTTGCATTTGTTCCACGCATGCATGTTCTCTCAGTTTCGTCCGCCACCAACTCCAGGTGGCAAAGTCAATATCAAGAGGACATTCACTTTGTGAATCTGTGGCTCCTATTGTAGGCTAGTTAATTTAGCACAGCTTGTCTCATGTCTTAACTTTTTTTTCTTCTACAGAATGATGGCCAAAGGATAACACCCAAGGAGTCACGTTCCCTCACCCTGGTGTGACCCCTGTTTTCCTGTTGTTTTATCAATCAACTTCCTTATCCTTACCCAGCCACCTTACCCACTTCCCTTTGTCCTCGTTATTTTTTCCCAGAAAAGAATACATCCCTGCAGTAAAAAGGCACCGAAATCATTTATTCACTTTTTTGGCCCAGGATAGTAGAGCACAGTATGAGTGGACATCCACTAGCTTGCTTCTCGATGTTCCAACTGTCTTAGTGCTTTGTCCCTCACTTGTGAGTGACACCCTGGCTTGTGAAAGGGGCAATTTGTTGTTCCACACACTGGTCCCAACCTGTTGCGTTTTTCTGCCAGCCTTTCTCCCTCCTTTGCTGTGATTGGGTCATGGTTCGCAAAAAAGGCTCTTTGATCCTATGTGGAGCATTCCTATTTGTCGTCTGGAACGCTCTGCTTTTGCTCTACTTATGGGGACGTCCGCCAGTCGGCAATCTTGGAGAGGCGGGTGGAGGTGCTGAGCCTGGTGGAAAAGAGGAGTGGGGGGGCGACCGCGGGGCCAAGGGTGGCGGCGCCAACCTTGCAGGCGAAGTGATTCGATTGGCTGAGGAGGTGGAGGCAGAGCTGGAGACCCAGAAGAAACTGCTGAAAGAAATTGAGAGCCACCGGTCTGCATGGGCACAGAGGAAAGACCTGGGCAAACGAGACATGGGGGTTGGTGGCCCAAACCAGCAGCAGAAACATCTGGAAAAACAGCCAGCTGGACCCCAGCTTCACCCAAAAGACAGTTTAGATATGAAAGACCAAATCCAGGCAAAACATTCCCAGGAGATGAACCCTATTCCAGACCCCAAACAAAAGTCTGCTCAGTTAAAGGACCAGCCCATTCTGAATAATGAATTGGAAACATCAGTTACCAGCCCTCAAATAGTCATTCCCATTTTGGTCATCGCCTGCGACAGGGTGACAGTAAGGCGGAGTTTAGATCGGTTGATACAGTACCGTCCATCTGCCAAGCTCTACCCAATCATAGTCAGTCAGGATTGTGGCCACACCGAAACGGCCCGCGTGATTGGCTCTTATGGTGATCAGGTGACCCATATCAAGCAACCGGACCTATCGGACATCAGAGTACGACCGGAGCACAGGAAGTTCCAGGGCTACTACAAAATCGCCAGGCATTACCGCTGGGCACTGAACCAGGTGTTTAACACCTTCTCCCATTCCACCGTGGTCATTGTGGAAGACGACTTGGAGGTACGAGTTGACTTTGTTATTGGCAATAATTATATATATTCTCTCTCTCTCTCTCTCTCTCTCTCTCTCTCTCTCTCTTTGTTTCTTTCTTTTTTATCAAATGTTAAGATAGAAAATGATGAGCAAAAGAAGTAATTCTTGTGTATAACATTCACTATCAAATGTTTACAAAAAAATGTCTCCTGGAAGACAAAAATTACAATACAAGTCAAATTCAGAGTGGAGAGCTCTAATCCCATTTAGTATTTGCAGATTAGCACATTTTCAGTGATTTAGACCAAGCAGGAGACATTCCCATCTGTGTGAAAATGTGGTGGAGGCGGGTGGTGTTTCTGGGGTGTGAGTGAGGTGTTGTTTCCATCTATAAAAATCCCTTGTTTCAACTACAGAAAAAGACATGCTATCTCTTTTTTATCAAATCAGTTCAACTGCTTTTGCTGATTGTTTCGAAAAACTTTACTACTGTAATGGCACATCATTTGTGATTTGAAAAGAAAGAAAACATGTAGCTGAAGCCAACGTAAATAAGGACGAAACATGTGTCTGTCTCGCATTTGAATCAATTATACAACATTTTAGGGTGAAAAATTTACCTCAACAATCAGCCCTCCATTGTGAAAGCTAGATCTCTGGAAGCTAGAAACACGCTGGAAGCATTGGAATTGGCCCCAACCAGACTGACCATTTACATTTAGGGCATTTAGCAGATGCTTTTGTCCAAAGCGACATACAATCAGTACATTTGTCAAACATTTGGGGGGGGTTCAGTGTCTTCCTCAGGGACACTTCAACACGTGGACAGTTGGAGGTGGGGATCGAAAAGCCAACCCTCCGGTCAGTGGGCGACAGGCTCTGTCCACTGAGCTACTGCCACCACCACAGCTAACAGTTTACGCAATACCAGCATTTTACCCCCCGCAGCCAGCAGTTTACCTGCATTTGGCAGCTCAAACCACCATATGGTGGGGGAGTGTGAGCGGCACCACTTGAAGTCAGTGAGGAACAGAATGTGTCTCTCTCACATTTAAGTGAGAGAGACACATTTGTTGTCTTACGACAACTAGGGTTGTGAATCTTTCGGTGTCGCACAGTTAGATGAGAGTTCTTGCGGTCGAGGTTTGATCTAAAAATGTATGCCTATCGCTGCCACCCCGTTGACACCCTGCATGTCAACGGGTACCTTGTGTCACAGAACAGCATCACAGAAAGTATCCCCTTAACAGTTCCTCCCCCTCTCTGGCAGGTTGCACCAGACTTTTTCGAATACTTCCGGGCCCTCTACCCGGTGCTGCGCGCAGACCCCAGCCTGTGGTGCGTGTCGGCATGGAACGACAATGGCCGGGATGCTCTGGTGGACCCAGGGAAGGCGGAGCTCCTCTACAGAACGGACTTCTTCCCGGGCCTGGGTTGGATGCTGCTCAAGGACCTGTGGGGCGAGCTGGAACCCAAGTGGCCCTCGGCCTTCTGGGACGACTGGATGCGGCAGCCGGAACAGCGGCAAGACCGCTCGTGCATCCGTCCCGAGGTGTCCCGGACCATCACCTTTGGACGAAAGGGCGTCAGCCTCGGTCAATTCTTCGACCAGTACCTGCGCTACATCAAGCTCAATGGTGAATTTGTGCCTTTCACAAAGCAGGACTTGTCTCATTTGGTCAAGGACCAGTACGACCAGCGCTTTGTCAAAGAGGTGTATGGTGCTCCACTGGTGAGGGTGGAGGATCTTCTGCAGGGGAGTACTTTGAAGGGGACGGGTCCGTATCGGGTGCAGTACTCCAGTCGGGATAGCTTCAAGGTGCTGGCTCGCAACCTGGGTGTGATGGATGACTTGAAATCGGGGGTTCCCCGTACCGGCTACAGAGGTGTGGTTAGTTTCCTGCACCGTGGTCGCAGGGTGTTCTTGTGCCCACCGGAGGGCTGGACAAAGTATGACGTCAGCTGGAGCTGAGGGTCTCTGACCAGAGTTGAAGAGGAGAATCAATTGTCTGGCTAAAGTGGACAAACCTCTGAAACCAAAGAATTTTATCATCGGTGTAAATGAAACAAACTTGAGCTTCATTCATAGACACGAAAGGATCAGAGGATTTAGAGCAGTGTGGAAAACTGGTCAATGGGCTGTAATACAAAAAAACAAAAAACCTTTAAAGACTTGGATAAACTGCTGATAAAGGCTTTCAAATGACTAGATCAACTTCGAGTCATGTGTTTAATTATCAGCATTTCTATTTTGTCTACAGGTGAAACCCCCCCCCAAAACGGCTTGCTTATGGTTAGTTTGGAAGTGATGTAATCACTAACAAGGCTATTCTTCTTGAGCAGATATTTGTTATAGCTTAAACACCTACTGAGTAGCCCTAATACAATTCCATTTCAAATTTGAAAACATTTAAAAGCCCATCTTGAGAATTCCTTTGATGGTGAATAAAAGGTGCAATTGTAGTACTTTAGTATGTGTGAATGAACCAGGGGTTATAATAGTAGCTTTTAACTGAGAGAACTGTATAAGACAACTGAGATTTATTATTTTTTGAAGATATTTTATTTAAAAATAGAACTAAAAAGGCTGTTCTTGCTGCATTGACTCAATATCAAATGTTTGGTCTGGCATCACATGTTCCTTCTATTAGTGTCAAAACCATGAACATATAGGCCCAGTTAGAACTACTTGTCCTGTAACTCCAACCCATGGTTTGGTGAAGTTAGGTTTGTTGAAAAACCAATATTTTCTTTTCTGACATGTCTGAAAGAATTTGGATGTAATGGTAATCATTGTACTGTATTTTCATTTGGGAAATGATTGAGAGAATGGAAAGATTGCCATTTCTTCACGGTAATGTGTAAAACCACTGCCTGATGCGTTTACAGTTTTAATACATTACAAATAAAGCCAACTATTTTGATATTTGTTCACATTGTGCGAGTCCAATGTTTGCTGCATTCTCATGGACCTAAAAGACCATATGCAATGGCCTACACCTTTTTTTTTTTTAAGTTGGACTAATATTCCAATGTTCCTGTTAAAGTTGCTGCAGTTAAAATATGAGTTGCAAAGAGAGAGCAGAAAAGGGCTGAAGATTTTGAAACTGAACAACCATTAAAAATGTCCCCTCCCTCCCTTCTCCCTCCATCCCTACGTTTCTCCACGATTCACACACCTAACCACCACCTGATTGACAGGCAAGATGGATTCCCGAATGGGTCATGGAGGAGATGCCATGATTGGTCAGAAAGGGCCTGGAAGAGGTATAAAATCTAAATTGACTCATACAGAGGGACATGCACTCAACTCAAAATGGATATTCTCACGAGCATTTCACTCACTTATAGTGAAATGCTCGATAGAAATTTGATAGAAATATCGAATTTCTTTACAAATTAACCCTTTACTTTAATTAACTTTACCCTCAAAGTATAGCTCGTATAGCTCTGAACTCAAAACAGTGCAGCTAGACAAAACAGACCAACCAAAGGATATATAAAATGATGAAAAACTATTTTGAAGAGATGTCCGAGTGAGAAGCATGTGACAAGTTGTCAAAAGAGAAATCCAATGTTGATGCCGTTAAACTGTAGTGCTGACGCCGCCTATTGCTCTTTGGTTAAGGTTCCTTAACATGAATCAATGGTTAAAGTCAATCCTGTCCAATACTAGGGGAATGTTTACAAATTGTGAACAACTAAC
This sequence comes from Phycis phycis, assembly GCA_900302335.1. NCBI lineage: Eukaryota > Metazoa > Chordata > Actinopteri > Gadiformes > Phycidae > Phycis > Phycis phycis. The sequence goes on from OMKQ01046107.1 coordinate 9,670, forward strand.
AATCAGGTTGAAAGAAATGGCTCACAAGATTGAACAGTTCAGGATATTCATCCGGACCTTTGATTTGTCAACAAGGACAAAGAGAGACCAGGAGTCTCGCCGTAACACGAAAAACAGAATCATTATCAAACCTCCCTTCTATAAAGATTAGCGTCGCGGAGTTAGGCCCAATGAAATTACAAAAGTCTGTTCAAACGTAGAATCATTTAGTGGTTTCATATTACGTGATTGTTGTTGAATGAAACATTTAATCATGACTGCATTATCAACCACCAATTATTAACCCTTGATCTCCTGTTTGGACACTAATAATTTCAGTCAATACAAAAAACATTCTCTGATATTTTATCATAGCTGTAATGAGTAACTTTCGCTCGCCCCACCTTGTTATCGTTAATTTGCGTTGATTGAGTCTCATGTCAGTACCATGAAATCAAAACAGAGTGGGACAAGCAATGCTGATAGTGGTGTATTCACAGGGTTGCAGAGGAGAGGTGTGCAGGTGCATTGTGTTCATCATGCACCACATGGTAATCCCTGAACAGCAGGATCTGACTGAATGTGTTCTGCAGCTCTGTTGCCTTTCAGCTTGACCCACTGCTCCTTTGAGAAAGAGGGACGATTTTGTCTCCATGGGCTCAGGGTCAGGCAGGGGTCAGAGGGGTAGATAAAGTAAAGCATTGATTGATTGAAATTTTTTATTGATGCATATTGCACCTCACCTTTTTATGTAAGGGGTTGGGTCCATATCAAACAAACACTTTAAAACACTTTATAGATTTCTTAACTTAATTTTTGATTATATTAGGTCTAGTCATCTTACACTGTGTTGATTGTTGATTGGTTATTATTATTGTCTATTGTCTATTCTTTATCGTCACACCAACCACCAGGTTAAAGTCCTTGTATGTGCAAACCTACTTGGCAAAGTAAACATCTTTCTGACTTCTGACTTCTGACTTATTATCATCAGTGAAAAACTTCAAACACCACTAACTGCAAATATTGCATCCTTTGGACTTTGTAGCTATGAGGCTGCTTAACCACTTAATGGTATAATATAATGTAATATGTTGAGGCACATGTTGAGGCAATCATTATGAATGGAGACAGCTCATTCATTCTGTGTACTGGGTGCTGCCAGACAGGAAGCAATCACACACAGCCTGTAATAATCAGAAAGTAATGTTTCTGAAAGGCAACATTGGAAGTAGCTTAAAGGTGTATATATAAGTTGGTGTATATATAAGTACATTTTAAGGTCTGTGTTTCTGCTACACTGTGAAATGTTCAATCTGAGGTTGTTATTATGTGCATTATCTTGTACAGGTGAGCTTAGTTATAGCATTACAGTGCCAGGATAACAAAGATGAATGACACCAATCCCCTTTCCACAGAGTGCCTAGAGTGTATAAGTGTGTATAATGACAAAAGCAGAAGCCCAGAATTCTGACCAGAGCTCCAGAGTCACAATAAGACTGGGTCTGCTTTGATGAGGTTCCTCCAGCTTTCAACTCACCACCTTTGAATGAAGATCCTTAGTTCACAGACAGGCAATGGGCTGGAATATGGCCGTTATTAACTTGCTTTCAGCAGGGAAGCGGGGGCTTTTTTTACAGGCACGCTTGCATCAGCGAACAAACACCAACAGCAGCCAGTACTCTACTGAAGTGAGAAGTAAATTGAGGATCTGATCGCTGTGCAGTTGTACGTCCCTAAATCAGCCAACAGTTGTTAGCCAGCAGTATGGCCCTGTGTTGGGGGGTATTTTTGAGTTGAGATCATCACAAAAAAGTCAACAGAGTAGCTAACGAGGAGCAGCCTGTGGAAAAGATGGACTTCAGGGCACCCTGAATGATGCGTTGCTTCAACTCCCATGTCTCACCAAAGTAGTGCTTAGTGGGAGACAGGCAGCGGGCCAATGGTAGTGTAAGTGAACAGGTCACCTTAACAGTGGCCAGTTCAAGAGCAAAGAGGAAAATGGCCTGTGTGGTCACCTCTACAAGTAGGTACCCCTTCGCACTGTTTGTTTGCAATTTGCTAATTTCTTGTTCATTTATTTCATGCTTGACTATATTGTTCCTTTGCATTTTGGGGTGTGCAGAAGTGAATAGATGAACATTTGGTTACGTTATAGGCTTCGTTTGATTTCTAAACTTTTGTGCTTCCTCTTTTGTGGTTCATCTTTAGACCTAAACAGACTAGCCGCAGGATCATCTCCACCACTCTGTAGCACATGGATCCTGTCAGCACATTGACCCTGTGCTTCATGGCCATCTGCAGGTTCAGCTTGGAACCCAAGGGGCTGAGGAGACTGTGGAGGACAGCTGTTATGTGTTATGTGTTATTTTGATGCTCTCAGTGGGTGATGCTTTTATTTACTTGTGTTGACTAGTGTTGACTTCTTGTTCAAATCATGCTTTATTTTATAAATAAAGCATTGAATAGGCTTTGTATACTTTTTTTTCTATTCCATGAAGGCCATGAGCTTTTTAGACTCGAGTATTGAGGAGGTAATTGGCTGCAGTAGTCCTGAAAACAAAAACTAAACAAAAAGAACGTCTTCAGATTGCTGCCTTGCAATTTGTTGGGAGATTTGATAATGCAATCGTACTTTTGACACGACGTATTAAAAAATAGGAAGATCAAAGTGCTTGTGCATCGTGATGACACATAGCAATGACCGCCTCCGTTTCGGAATGTTGTATTAATAATGAATCGTGACGTTCATCATGTCATCATGGCGTGACACTGTTGTTTTTGAAGACATGCGGGGCGGTACTCGAGACACCGAAGCAATGCTCACAGGGAACCCAAACTGTGTGATTGGATAGAGGCAGGTAGCCCACTGTGTTTGTTTTGGTTACCACTTGGGCGGCGGGCAGGTGCATACGCAGGTGAAAAGATTATCGCAGCCTGATAACAGTCTGAGACCAAAAAGCAGGTGACGCAAGTCCCGGGACTTTCACTGGCTACCTCTACAGGTGGATCATCCTCCGGCTTTTCTGAGCCGACCGGTCCCATGGCCGACGTCACCTCAAAGGCTGCTACAGTGGCCCGCTGTATCACACAGCGTTTGAGAGGATTAAGAAGGCTCGCTGTGAGAAGGAAGAAGTTTCCTCTCTTTCACCAAAATATAATTTTACGGGAATCTGTTTTTGTATTTTAGAATATTTGTTTTGATGGTGGAGGCTTGGTAAGGACATACAATATCATCGCAACCATGGCATGGTGTAATACAATTCTGCTGTTTTTGAACATTACATGAGGGGCGTACCGATGGGCGTACCCATCACCACCGCCACCACATGGGGGCGCTGCCTCGTCATTCCTCCTTTCTTCTTTATCGGAAGTCCTCAGAAGAATATTGCCACCTAGTGTTGACACGTGCAATTCTACAAGAGATAATTTGACACGCTAAACAGTGGTACCCTGGTGGTGGGACACGTGTACCTCAATGGGGCACGATGATATCTCGTACTCTTTTCGTAGAACGCAGAAAGCTATTTGTTTATTGTGTTCATTCTGAATTGCATCTTCTAAAATGCGGTACAGGGAAATATTTGTAACAATTCGGTTTGATGTGATTTGAACGCATCTCAGTCCATGTAAGCACAGACGCTCTTTGTTATATTGTGTGCATTACATTAAAATAAAACACAGATAGATACTGATATATTTAATCATATGAGGATAATCCATTTTATGAGGGCTGGGCAATAATCAAATTAAGTAATTGAATGCAAGTATCGTTTATCATCTTTGAATGGCAGGCTATTGTATCGTCATGAAATTAATGTTCACTTATGATGATGCAGTTTCATAGTCTGAATTAATTACGATGAGAACATTAAAACTACTAGAAAACGAAATATTCAGTTTGACATGTCAGTGAGAAAGGAAAACCAACTTTAGTCTGATTTGTTGTTAAAAAAGTTTCTGACTGCTTATGAGGCTAATCTCTAAAGAAACCCTGCCAGTCTGAATTCAAAGGGCCACAATGGTATTCACTGTTGAAAAGTCTGCTAAATAGTAATACTAATAATAACAACCACAAGAGGTCATTCTTTATTCTGTATTCCCTTTGGCTGTCATGGACGTAGTGTCCCCTCTCCCGCCACATCCAGTGAGACTTAAACAGACTTTATAAAGCTCTTCCTAGTTTGCTTTGCCACAAAGTCTGCTTAAACTTCCAATTAATCTTAATATAATTCTGCACAGTACTGACAATGGCATTGCCTGCCATGATGTGATTGATGACCCCACGTCTGATTAATTGGGTCTCAGCTCATGGGGGTTATCACCTCAGTTGTAATCATCTCTCTCAGCTCCCTTTGAGCCATATGGTGCTATCAGTCTACTACACTAACGTCAAGTGAGGTATATATTTTATTATTAAACATACTATTTGGAAATTATATAAAAATATAGCTTTTCTGGCGGTGGTCTTGTGCATGCTTTACCTAACCATTGCATCAATTGTAGTGTCCAAATAGCTTTAAAAAGTGGCTACCAAAACCGAAATATGTAATATTTTGATCATAAAACATTGATCTATATTATCAATGCTCTGTTGTAATTGTTGTATTCACAATATGTATTCATAATACGCTTTTTTCATCTTTAACCCATAAGAACCCAGACCCATTTTCTGCATACAGGAAAAGTATGGGGATATACCACAGACCAAGTGGAACACAGAACACATTTCTGATGTTTTTTCTAAAACACTACCATTTAATCTGTGATGTGACACATACATTACATTGGGCGTTTATGGTAAATGTATTACTTATTTGAAAATAACTCAACTTGACAGTTTTTTCTGCTTAGTACCACAAATGTGCCTTTTTATTTGCATTTCCGCAATATATATATATCAAATGTATGACTTTAGTAATGCTGTTTAAACAACCTTTTTCAGATTAGCTTTATTTGAAAAAATATGCAAACTGCATACAAATAAGTAACACTGCCTCTTTGGGGAAGTCATATCCTGGGACAGTCACATGACTGTGACATCACAACCACACCAAAATGTTTAGTATATGTCACTTAGGCACGTAATGAGTTAAAGAAAGATTTTAGAACATTTAAAGTGTTTGTTACACTCGTGTCACCATGGGCTCTTATGGGTTAAAGCACATTTGCTTGTTTGTTAATGTCACCACTGCCTCGAATCCCAATCTCCCCGCATTCGGCCGATGCCTGCGATGATGTCATCAATACGCGCGGGTAAAGCTGCAAGTTCTGTAAACAAATCGCATTTTGCCTGCTATTAGATAGATGCTATAATTTATTCAACATAACATTGGGCTATTCGTCGCGTTTTGTTAACCCACTTGTTGACAAAAAAGCGACGTGTTAGGACGACGGCAGAACCTTAAATAAGACAACAAAGGTAACATAATAATAAGCAAGTAATGGCTGCGACGATTAATAACGTGAGAACACGTGTTACTTCAGCACGGAGACAACTCGCCCTGGGCTTAGCTGAACGTAAGATACGATTTACTTTCCAGCATCTCACGCAAACATTTGGTTGCTTTTTTCAGCTATGTCCTGTTTCAGCGGAAATTCCAACTTTTGCCCCGAATGTGGCACCGTGCTTCCTCTACCTGGGATGCAGGATACAGTCACCTGCCCGCTGTGCTCATTTCGCATCTCCATCAGACGTAAGAATGTGCTGTCGTTAGATTCCCATATTGTATTGACATTTGTCAAGTAGCTATGCTGTCAAATATCGATATGGAAATAATTGTTACGTGTGATGTCCTTAACAGTGTTTGCGGGTCAGGAGATCAAATCCACAGTCGTCTTTAACCCAATAGAACAGTCGTTAATGCTAGAGGTGGAGGAGGACTCAGAACTCAAGGGACCTGTGGTAAGAAGCATGATTGATTACTTGCTTCAAAACAAAGCAACTCAATGGTGTACATTTTAGGAGATATATTTGTTTTGTGTGATTGAACATTTTAGACCGACCGGCGTTGTTCCCGCTGTAACAAGGAGGGGATGGTTTACCATACAAGGCAAATGAGATCTGCAGATGAAGGACAAACTGTGTTCTTCACATGCATACACTGCAGGTAATGTCTATTTTGTGTGCCCAGCAACCTTTCAGAAACGAATATTTGTTAACGAGGAAGACACTTGTCATACACTGATTGTTAATGCCTCTGCTGTACGTTGCAGATATCAAGAAAAGGAAGATTCCTGAGAAGATCCAACGGCTCCCCTCATTCACTCTTGCTACCAGGTGTATACTGTTTGAAAAACTGCAGTGGCTCTTGGCTCTCTCTTTTTTTGCCATTCGCAGGAAAATGGTGAAATGTGCAAATTGAAGTCTCCCAGTTGCCCTTTCTGAGTCATTAGAATTCTCATTTAATGAGGCTTGTCCAGGCTTATGATTGCATTCATCACTGCAATGTTATGCAGTGTAAGTGAAATATGATGGCATCTAGGTCAGTGTCTGAGTAGCATGTTAATTTGTTTAGATTACATTGATAAACTATCATTTTACATGAATACAAGCTAAACCTCAAAATTGTAAGCATCACATTTGAAGAAAGGAAAATATATTAACCACATTAAAATGCTAGATTGTGTGAAGTACACACAGTAAAAAGTCCCTAAAAATCTGTTAATAAATGGTTTTGTATGTGGTTGCTCCAGTTTGACTATGTTTGAACACTATTTATAAAAGCATTCATCATCTCTGAAAGAAAACCAAGCTTTTAATATGAAATCATTATTTTCCAAATAAATTGAGCGTTGTGGAAAGACTTGCTTTTTGAAACTGTGTATTGGTAAATTTCGATTAAAGCATAAAGTTTTCTTGATCAGCATTTATCATTGCAAATTGCGAAGCAGTTACATCCTGCCCCTGCATCACGTCACGTGACCAGAAAACATGGCCGCCACCTGAGAACTTCTATAAGGAGGAGAGTTCTTGCTTATTTATGTTTAACTATTTAATTCGGCGATTGAGCGACATCGCATATTATATTTAGAGGTGATAGTGTTCACGGATTGGCTCGCCGTACATAGCAGTTACTGTTTTGTAGAAAATGAAGCTGCGCGTCCAACTGCAATGTAAGAATTTACATGAATACCTGAAAGAGTTGAGTCCAGAGATTCTGGACAGATTGTACAACCATCCGGCAACATGTTTAGCTGTGTACAGGTGGGATTTGCATAGTCATTCATTTAATGGAAATTTGTGAATACGTAGCATACTTTGCTAAATAATCTTACGCGCATTGTTTCCAGAGAGCTGCCTTCCTTGGCGAAAAATTATGTGATGCGAATGCTGTTTCTAGATCAACCGCTTCCCCAGGCAGCCGTGGCTTTATGGGTGAAAAAAGATAGTCAAAAGTAAGCCATGCTGCATGAGTTTTTATTTTGTTATGGTTATTTTATTTTATGGTTAAGTTTCGTCCAGTGTTTTTGGATCATGCAAGTTGTATGCATGCAAGTATGAATAGCGATATAATATCATCTTATCATTTTATAGATGGCTGGCGCACAGACGGCCTGTTACACTGATGTCTTTTCGTTTTTGCCCCTCGATTTCTAAAACAGAGATCACGACGAATGTGTCTCGGTGCTGACCGGTCTGAGACTGTGGCACACACAGCAGCTACAAGGTGGCCTGCAAGGCAACATCCTAAACCCTATCTTTAAAGAGAATCTCAGGATTGCTCTTCTGGGGGGGTACGTTTTTGGTTACCACTTTTAATCCAATGTTACATTTTGAATGGGGACCATACTTGCATGACACTCTTTCGCTCTCTGTTCCCTCTGGTTTGTAAACGCAGAGGCAAAGCGTGGGCAGACGAGGGAAGCAGTCTGGGACCTGATCGCCATGCACGGGATGTAGACAGTCTGGACCGCTACGCGATGGAGCGCTGGGAAGTCATCCTACACTTTATGGTGGGCTCCCCCAATGCTGCTGTTAGCCAAGACCTCGCACAGCTGCTCACACAAGCTGGCCTCATGAGAAGGTACACA
>OMKQ01046109.1:0-11257 GCA_900302335.1 Phycis phycis
CGTGACGGCCTGCCCGTCAGACAGCCCTCACCTCAGGTTAACACCGGGAACGTCCGCTGGGAGAACCGCAGCAGCGCTCAGAGGCGCTCCACGGACGAGAGGAACCTTCCTTGCACCGTGCGGTGTTTCCCAGGGCTCAGCGGGGTGCGTGCAGTGTGTGGGATGATGGTAAATAATTATATTCATGAGGAAAACTCCACAGGGAGGGTGTTTGTGTAAAATTGTAGGATAATGTATCATTCTGGAGCGAGAGGGAGGAGCTTGAGAAGTTATTTATGCATGACTCAAGAAACGAATTACATCTTTATACTTTATAGATGTATACCCAGCACAATGTTTGCCTTCCCTCTTATATATTCCTACTATGTTCTCATTTTACAAATAGATATTTATTAATAACAGAGTGGGTACCTTTTCCTCCTCGGCTCAGGAAACCCCTTTTAGAATTGTATTGCCAGGATTTTGGAAACATCTTCCACCACCGGTTTAAGGACTGGGATCATGTAAACTGTTAGCTTGAATTCCATTTTTTTTTAGCTGGGACACAAATACAGAGCTCATGTTGATATATGGCTTATATAACTGCATTGTGTAACACCAGCTCCAATGTAGTTATTATTACAGAAGGATCACTAGTGTCTTATTCCCCTGGATGCTGAGTCCCTGAGGGCCAGTGGTGTGCTGATAACTCTACCAAGTGTCCACATACAAAACCTACGAGACGTCTACAGTAGGACCTTCATAAGCCTACAAGGCGCCGTCAGTAGGACCTTCATAAGCCTACAAGGCGCCGTCAGTAGGACCTTCTCAAACCACGAAGATGTGCTCAGTCGGACCTTAAACCTACAAAACTCTGCAGTAGGACCTCCAAAAACCTAAGAGATGTCTGCTCTGTAGTAGGACCTCCAAAAACCTAGGAGATGTCTGCTCTGTAGTAGGACCTCCAAAAACCTACGAGATGTCTGCTCTGCAGTAGGCCCTTCTTCAACCTACAAGATTTGTGCCGTAGGACCTTTTAAAACCTACAAGACTGCAGTAGGACCTACATAAACCTACAATATGTCTGCTGTAGGACCTACATAAACCGCGACCAAGACCAAGACTGAAGTAGTCTGCAGTAGTCTTCACAAGTCTACAAGATGTCTGCTCTGCAGTAGGACCTTAAACCTACAAGATTTGTACAGTGGGACCTTCTTAAACCTACAGGTCTCTGCAGTAGGGCCTTCATGAGCCTACAAGACTGCGGAAAGACCTTCTTAAACTCTGCTGTGACCCATCCCTGGATGTACTTTTGGCCAAGGACCCAGCTAATCAAACTAACCAGTCATTCTCATGGCCATGTAAAAAAGAGATAATTAACATTTCCCTTCGTATATTTCCATACTTTTAGGTCTTCAAATGTATTAATGATCAGTCAAGGCACTTTTAATAAGAATTAGATTTCCTGCTGCCACCCACTTACGCGGCCCATCGTTTGTAGACCTTCATGGTTTATGTTGAAAAGTGGAAATAAACATGTCTCCCAGATGGATGATAACATTCAGGCCCTCATCACTATGGAGTGGATGCCTGGGGAGGCAGCTCAGTCATGCTGAGTCATAGTGGAAGTGTATAGATGGTGGATCGGACACAGCGGCTCATGTGCAACCCTCTCCATTAAGTGCTCGCCATCTAAGTGCACGGAAATCACATTCACCTCACGCTGCCAAACCTCCACTTGTTTAATTTGCGTTATTGGAAAATTACCGGGTAATTTACCCGTTCTCACGCTAAAAATAGAGAAGTGGAGCAAGCCCGCCGTAACAAAAACACAAAATATGATCTTGGTCTCCTTGACAACAAGCGCTCGGCGGTTCGCCTACACGCGCGGCGCGGACCAGAGGCTGATGTGACTGTTGGAACGCAGTCGCCGACACGTCTCCGCGAAACACCGGCAAGCAGGGCAGAGACGACACGACATGAAGGTGGAGTACAATCTGTCGGCGGAGCTCTAATTAGCTGGAAACCTACTTAACGGGATAAATATAAAGTACTGGACCATTGTTTAAAAAAACGAAAGGACTTGGGTTTTTTTTTTTCAAAATACCTGTTAGGAATGTTCAACGAACCTGTAAACGTCAAATAAAGTCACACTGAGCATCTTTTTTATGGGCTGATACTGAAACTATACAGCCTTAGTGGAGACACTGCAACAGCCACGTTCACCACTAGCATTGCTAGCATCAGCGTTAGCATTGCTCGTATCAACGTGTGATGTGCTCCCACCAATTCACTCGAATGTGTGCGAGGTTAGACCAGCAGATCGGCAACCCAGCAATCAGCCAGCATCGTGTACGACATCACTTAAGGGGGACCAATCACACGCTTGGCTTTACTCTAATGTGACGCGAGTTCTATTTAATATGCGTAACGCGAAAAGTCGACTACAAAAATATTACGAAAAGGTTGGGCCGTTGATGTAATTTTATGTACGTGTGAAGCACTACTACTGTAATATTAGAAAATAGCTGAGTGTGACAGGACCCTTCCACGGACATTCTTGCTTCAGTTACATGACTTACGATTTACGAAGCAAGAAAAGGTTATTAAAGGGCTCCAATTTTACCACCAGGTTACAGAGTGTGCATCCGCATATGATGAATAGATAAACCCCCCAGTTGTGATGTCACAAATGGCAAGATTATATGGTCGTAAAATAGGCCCCCCTTTAAGTCGGGAGATAAACGTAGGAGGAATCAAGGAATTGACGATGATGATATTTAGGATTAGTACGTTACAAAAAATATATAATTTTTAAGCAATACAACCAGCAACCCAACAACCAAGATGGCGGTGCACGGTGGGTTCTCATGCATGCGTTCTCCACAGAGAAGAAGCCGTCTTTCGTGCAAGCGGTCTCGCGCGAGCTAGCCAGCCTTTCGTCTGCGTTCCCCGCGTCTTGGACGCCGTGAGTCAGTTTCACGTTTCCAAGTAGCAGAGCAGCTCTCTTGTAATGCGGACCTCGGTGAGAAGCCGGAGAGTGGGGCGTGATCAATGAGAGATAATGGTCGTAGTGGGGAGACCTGACCTCAGACTGCCCATAACTACCAGGCTTCCGGCCCCCGCAAACTGACTGGAAACGCTTCTGGACGACTGCCGCTGTCTCCCTGACCCACCTCCGAGCCACGTTCCGCTGAGGTTGTGCGTTTGACTCCCAAGCCAATAGGTTTTGGGTTGTTTGGGATGGGGGGCAGTAGGACGGGGGTTTCACTTCCAAGGTTAAATGTCCACAAGCATCCTACAGCAAGAGATGCCCCAACTATCTGCCTGCTAGTCGCTTTGGACAAAAGTCTATTCAGAACTATTCAGGAACCCACTCAGGCTGTAACAGCAGTGCACGCGTCCCCTTGCTACCCTCAAGAGGGTTAACAGGGTTAACTATTACACCGACTAGTTACACACGTATAAAGAAATATAGCATTGTGTCAATTACACAAAACAGACAGGCCTATAAGACAACATAACATGGTAGCCTACTGTTCCTTTTACATAATTTACTATAAAAGCCAATGAGGTCATTGTCTAAGCACACGCACACGCACATACGCACACACACACACACACACATACACACACACACACACACACTCTAATAGCAGATGATTGGGATTCAGACTCATCTCGATCGAAACAGGAAGCTTTTGAAAATGTCCTGAATGTTATTTCTAATTTCCCCCTCCCGTTACTTTAATACAAGTTGAATACAAATGTGCTTGTTAAACATAATGAACAAATGAATCTGCGTAATGAACCAACGGCATTAACGGGTAAGGTTTGGTACTCACCATGTTGACTTCGGACACCATGTCTATACTGGCTACGTCTATACTCATCCCCACCGCCACCGGCGCACCTGAAATCCACCCGAAAAGTTGTCCGTTACTTTCCCCCCTCATTATTCATGATGGGTGTTTGTCGCAGGCCTACATCTAATTCATCCATTTGCCTACCAATGAAAACAACACCAAAATAATCCCGTGTCCATACCTCCGAAGTCCGGGCGAAGGCGAATATCGTATCCTTTCAACAGTTTATCCACAGTCTCTTTGACGAACGACATGTTCCCTGGTTCGTTGACGCTGGAAAAACACAAGAAATCAAAGTGTGGCGTGTGTTTCCCCACGCAGATCTCACGCGTCTTAACCACCACGGCATACTCACCTCTGGGTTACACAGCACGCTGCGGCCACCAGCAGAGGCAAAGAGAGTACGTCTAACAGCCCTGTTTTCTGGAGTCCAAACATTCCTTGTGATGAATCTGAATCTAGTGAATAATGGACGCACTAATCCGCCAGCGATGAATGAATGAATGAATGATAAATGATTAAATGAATGACTGAGAACGTCCCTCTCTCTCTCTCTTTCTCTCTCTCTCTCTCTCTCTCTCTCTCAGCCCGGGGTCCTGTGATGCTGATCGGGTGAGAGTTCACGCACGGCTATGAACGACTCGCGTGGTTTACGGACTGTATTCACTGTAATCATGAGCAGCGATGCATTTTCTGGACATCACTTATAGTAATATTCCCATGATGTCTAAACGCCACGTAGTGTTTGTATCCCATGCCTCCATGCTTTGGCGGTGGTGGCGAATGTGCGCACGAATACGCAACAAATATCCCCAGAAGCGCACTTGTTGTCTGGCGAAGACAAGCGCAAAATAGGTCCAGAGAAGCGTGCAGAAATAAACAATCCAGTCAGTCGACTCCTGTCCACGTCTGTCGGCCTGGGAAGTCACACTGGCGCCTTACATGGTGAGTAGTGCATTTAAAACAGGTTTCCGCGACTCGCTGTCCTATCTGGCAGTGTAATTATTAAGTACCACGTGACAAACTACTCTGCCTACATCTACCATCGATTTATTTTTTTCTATTAGGGGATTTGTGGAGAAAGAGCTCTCGTCATATCTGATTTCTCACAGGGGTTTTCTAGAAGGGACGACGACGGTTCCTGTTAAGTCCAAATGTAATTCTGCTGGAATTAATGACTTTGGTTGCGCCATCGTATTAGTGTGGTATTGCTTTGCGCCTCAGTGGATAATAAAGTTTGTTCTTTTTTTAAGAAGGACGTTTTTGTATTTAAACTGTATTTATTTAATTCAATTATTATGTGTGTGTTTGGGGTTTCAATTGATGAGGTACATTTTTCATGTTGATTATTGTGCTGCTTTTGGTTCTGTTGCAGCGTTAATCGCATTTAAATAACGCAGTATTATTTATATTGTTCTGCAGCAATGTATCAAGTAAGACAACACAGCATCATATCATTTCTCAGGCAGGGATAAAGAGGCACATCTGGACTGGCAGATGTGCAAATAAGGATGCAGGAATATTGTTAAGATACCCCCTGCATTAGTCAACACGTGTGAAACACCACCAGACTGAATAAACAAGTACTATTGAGTTACTAAATAACTCAATAGTAAAATAAAATAAACCTGTTCGTCAAGTCACATTGTTAAAGTAATTCCCTGGACGTGTTCAGTTTGGATCCCCCGAGCTGTCCCCTACGGGCCATTCCAACTCCAACCCTATATTAAACTTAAACAAATACATAGTGTCCCAGGAGCAATAAAAAACAGACACTCAATCGAAAAATCTATCTTAACCTATAGCCAGGAGGAGAGTGCAGCCTGTGAGAGGGGAAAATATCAGTTTTCCCCTCCAAAAACAAACGTGATTCATCTTGTCTGGGTAGTGCCCGGGAGTAATTAGGCTCCTATTAAAGATTCAGATGCTCAGTTTTTCTACTGCGAAGAGGCCCCGCCCCTCGCAAATTAACCCGCCAAATATTGACAGCGGGGTCAAAAGTGCGTCGGAAACAAGCTAGCAGCTGCTAGCAGCCAGTAGCACGTGTGAAGAGATGCTAAAACAAATCAAAAACAAAACAAGGTCAAAACGACAGTCTTTCTTACCTGGTGTCATAGATTGCGTAGAGCTTCTTGTTCCCGTCGACTGCATTCCTGGGATAAAAAAATAATAATAATGAATTATATATGTATGTGTCTATAGCCTAAACATATGAAGATTTTATTGTTTTATTATTTTCATTCACAGCTGCAAAGCCATTGCCTACTCCAGCCGAGTATTTCATTTCTCACATTAAATGGTCATATCATAGTTAGGCTATAGAGTAGTGGCACTATAGAGTAGTAGTGAGGCTATAGAGTAGTGAGGCTATAGCAGCAGTTCGACTATAGAATGGTTAGGCTATGATGTAGTTAGACTATTGAGTATTAGTGAGGCTATAGAGTAGTAGTTATGCTATGGAGCAGTTGTGCTATAGAGTAATGATTAGGCTATAAAATAGTAGTTAGGGTATTTAGTAATAGTTAGGCTGTACCTTTGTGGTGATGCTACACAGTAGTAGTTAGACTATAGAGTAGTAGTTAGACTATAGAGTAGTAGTGAGGCTATAGTGAAGTTGGGCTATAGAGTCGTTAGGCTGTAGAAAATGTTTTGTCATATTTTTACAGTGTAGAGAGTCTGTATCTCCTCTCAGGGCCGTGTTGGTGTAAAACGCTGTTCTCTATTCCTCTCTCTCTGTCTCTCTCTCTCCACACACACACACACACACGCGCGCGCGCGCGCGCGCACACACGCACGCACGCACACACGCACGCACACAACGTATGTACAGTAATACAGCGCTGTTAGGTATGGCCTGCAATGGCATGCTTTGGCCCAATAGGAACAAAATCTGACGGACGCGCAACGTGCGTAAACATCTCTCGCTGTTCCCAGATTGCGTATCGGATTGTGTTCACCTCTCTGCGGGAGCGGGTCCGCTGCTACTCGCCGACTAATTGCAAAGTACAGGATGCCTGCTCAGCAGAATTGTTGGGAACCCCTTTTGCTGCCATCCTTTTAAACACGCTCTGGGGCAACTCCACCACCTCGCTGACGGAGACATCCGAGCCACACGTTCTTTTTTTGCCCAAACCCCAGCATTTTCTACGGCTCCCCCGAGGCGCAATTATGGTGTACAAACGGAGCTGACGTCCCCTCTGCTCTGATCCCAGATATTAACCAGAGCCATCAAAGTGTCACACCGGCGCAGGAACCGGAGAGGGGAAGAAGAAGTTGGGTCTGGATTCATCCGGTGCGGGGTAAGAGACGCCGACGGACTCCGTAGCAAGGGTGGTGTATGACGGAGCTACGCTCCAGAGCGGGGTGGCGTGTCGGGACTGGGGGTGCAGCGTAGCGTAGTGTACTGTAATGTAGAGCGAGCGGCGGTACGCCGGGCTACAGTACCAACCCGAGGTGTGTGCGGGGGGACACGGGAGAGCACAGACGGGGCGAGCGGCGGGGATGAACGCCGACGAGCGAAAGGTATCGGCGGACCGTCTCACGCTGTGTTGGTTGTGATGTTATTGACGCTCATTAAAGACGCCGGAGGATCTTTTGATATCTGGTGTGGTCGATCAGCGCGAGTGAGTCATGAGAGCGGGTTTCAGTGCAGGGGCAGGAAAGAGACACCAGGGTATTTATGACAGAACTACTGCGTTGCGGGTTTTTTTTTCTCCTCCAGAATGGAACCGTGCATGTAAGCTGGAGAAGAGTGCATGTGTTGAGGCGTGTGTGTTCAACGCCACATATATGTGGCATGGCTTGAGTCGTAGGCTATATATTTCCTCGGGTACTGCTTAGGAAATCATTAGGCGACAAGAGAACTTGTGAACTTATGGAGACTGTTATGAGGCCGATGTGTTATGCTGTTATATATAGTAGGCCTTTTAATAATAGCGGGTATGGATGCGCTGTGTGTTCCGATTTCACACAAAGAGGCGAGACTGTTTGGGAACGGTTAGACATTTGTCAACTTATGAATTCAATTTCGCAGCATTATTCTTTGGACAAAATGCCAAACCTATTATAGCATCCGTTGTAAAGGCTACTAATGAATGCTACTTGGAAGAAATAAGACATGTGTATTTTTTTTTCTGCGCAGGAATCTGTATATCGTGCTTTGTGTGAAGCGTGTATCGTAACGGCGTTAATGTAACGTGTCTCCAGTGTGCTGTTGGACTACAAAGCTTTTAGGAACATCCACATGGAGACGTACATGTCATGCTACCAGCCCACAATTACAGCAGAATTGTGTTAATTCTGCGTTTCATTATCTGTAATTCTATTGCACTTGCATATGATTTTGTTAAAACAGATTTTTCTGAGAAATACGTCTTTCTATAGGCCAAATGGAATTTGGGCTACGTGGAAAAAAAATTGAGAAATCTATTTATTACAAGGTGGAAATTCCCCGTGCCCTAGCCTTTGACCAAGGCATTAGACACTAAATCTGTCCCCCGGGCAATGCCTGGCTTAAAAGAGGACAATTGTCCACTCCAAAATGAACAATAAGGGCATTTACCAATATAATCTGAAATTAGTATTAATTCCTTCAGGTTAGATACACATGTTACATATAAAGAAAGGTATATGACAAGGCGAGATTTTTGCAGTGTTAAAAACAGCGTGAACAGGTTGACTTAGTGGATTTTGGTGTTGTAGGAATGGGACATGGGATGGACTGCAGCCCGGCTATGAGAGCGCTGTGGGTCGGTCTCTGGCTGCTACTGAGCACCACCTGCCGGCTGAGGTGAGCAACTGCAGGAGGCCGGATTACTACCAAAGCATAAACACTGTTTACTGTTACGTTAGCAGACACTGAAACAAAAACTGAAAACTGAACATACTGCGTTCTCCAGTTAATGTTTGTTTGCTTGCTTTGTTTACACGCTGAAAAATACTGTTTTTTTTATACAAGTTTCTCGCAAGTTGCAACGGGAACTCCGAAGGAGGCGGAGCTTAACGACAACATTACCATATTCACACGGATCCTCGACGGCTTATTGGATGGCTATGACAACCGACTCCGCCCCGGACTGGGAGGTAAGTGATATAATGTGTAGAAAGTAGGCCTACTGTATACTTCCATCGATATTCCATAGGCTTCCACTTTGACTACTATTGAGAATAGATAAGTGTGTGTGTGTGTGTGTGTGTGTGTGTGTGTGTGTGTGTGTGTGCGCGCGCGTGTGCGCGTGTGCGTGTGGCTGAAATAATCAGTGAATGTAAGGCAATCATCACCAAGGTGCTTTAAGAACCACATGCTATAAAAGTGATATACACACACAGACACGCACACACACACACACACACACACACACACACACACACACACACACACACACACACACAACACACACACACACACACACACCACACACACACACACACACACACACACACACACGCACACACACACACACACACACACACACACACCAACAACAACAACAACAACAACAACAACAACAATTCCATACATAACAAAGTATTTTATTTGATAAACTAAACGATGAAACTGCGACAGTCTTCACCACGTGGACTAAACGCCCCCTGCCTCCTGTGTGAGAACTGGCTGAACCCAGCACTGCTGACCTTGGGAGGAAAACGTGTTCCTTTCACAGTGAAGAGTCGCTTCTCAGCGGAGTAGAAAAGCAAGACAACCGCTCAATAGCGTTCTCCGCGGAGGACAGCGAGACATGGCGGCGCAACAGTGCTGGCTGTTATTGAACAGGAAGAAACGTAGACCGAACTTTGATTGGTTTCTATGTTGGCATTTCGACCTCTTTGAATTTTTTTCCCTTCATGTCGCTTTAGTTTACAAAACGCTCCAAAAAGCTACTCTTGATATTCGTAGCCTGAAGATGGTGAAACATCTGTCCATGTCCAACATCAGAACTCAGAACATCAGAACATCAGATCTCTGAGTTCTGAGTTCTGATGTAACCAAGAGAGGTCAACAAAATATTTGTTGCAACAACATACAACAAATTTGACTTCGGTCTTTCATCTTTGCAACTACGCACACGGTATGTATTCATCAAAATAAAAATAACCTGTGATGTACAAAAAAGAGACCAACAAAGCAAATGTTTTGTGTCTAGTCGACATGTTCGACGTTGCTTGTCCTCAGAACGCCCACACTCCCTGATCCCAACGCGCCCACTGGCGCCCCCACGCGGCGGACGTAAACACTGCTGCATTTTGTCACTATAGGTCCTGCACATGTGGGAAATCATAACTTTGATAAATCACCACTTTGTGGTTGAAATAGTAACTTTGATTGATGTTCCATTCATGCAGCTCTGCGAAGTGAATGCCTTTAATCAAAAATAATCATGCATCATCTTGTTTTAACTTCCAAACACTTCCTAAGCATCCTCCTTGTGGCCGAGGTGAAGCACGTGGAGGGTTGTGTGTTTCAGGTGCTCAGCTTTGGCTCGTGGTAACATTCACCTGCACGCCTACTTTCACTGTTACACAAAATGGTCCTGCTAAAAATATGCCTGATATGACGTAACAGAGTCCCCGTACAGTAGAACACAGCTGGGCCTGAGCTGTCTTCAGAGGCGCCTCCATTTTTCAAAAGTAAAAAAAACAAACGTTGCCAGTTCCCCTGTACAACGCTGCAATGCCACTGAATTGGGACTCAGTAATGCATTAAAATAATGCACATTTAAAATATATGTTTCTCCTTTTCTCCTCTTTTTTCATCTGGGTGGCAATTTGGGCACCATAGTTAAGTTTTGTGCCAAAACAATAAAATACAAAGTACAATAATGTAACAATAGGAAGCTGGATTATAACAAAATCCATACCCTTTATCCTCAAATCCCACGTTTATCCCCTGCTGCGACCTTAACTCAGATCTTCCCGAGCTCCATCGATTATCGATGCACTCCGCAACGCTCACTCGTAGCACTCCAAGTTCATTCATCACTCCTCAAATTGTATGGCAGAACCGAACGCGGGCCTCGAACGGTCAACCGACACAGTCGCGGTGTCGTTAAGCGGCGCATCAGCTAGTGTTCACCAGATCAACGGGAGGTTGGTAGTTAGAAGGAGTGTCACCAGAGGGCTCTCCTTGTAAGGACAGCATTCTTCCACAACAGTCTGTCAGCTCATCCCTGCTAGCATGGAACCTGTAAAACTCTATATTCCTCAACCAACCTAGCCCTGTGACACATACACCTCCTTTATCTGTGTGTGTGTGTGTGTGTGTGTGTGTGTGTGTGCGTGCATGCGCATGTGTGTGTGTGTGTGTGTGTGTGTGTGTGTGTGTGTGTGTGCGTGCGTGTGCGTGTGCGTGTGTGTGTGTGTGTGTGTGTGTGTGTGCGCGTGCACGTCTGTGTGTGTGCGTGTGTGCCCTTGCA
>OMKQ01046110.1:0-19363 GCA_900302335.1 Phycis phycis
GGAGAACGCGGGGCCGGGTGTCGCCTTACATCAGCTCAGTCTTGTGGATCTCGGAGATGCGGCGCTCCAGACGCTCCGAGTGTTTGGGGAAGAACTGGAACTTGGAGCTGTAGCCCTCGGGGTGCTTCCCCGGGTCGTAGTCTCCGATCTCCGCTGCCCCGCGGAGAACGGCCACAAACGACAGACGGACGTTAACATGCAGACCTCGATGACCCCGGCGTGTGCATGTACAGAGCTGCACCACCACGCAGGCCCGTCGCAGAATGACAGAGATGCATACACTCTACATATGGTACACATGAAGAGCTCTTACACACCCCCGCAGGACTACTAAGATGGAGAAAGATGAAAAGAAAGCTACGTCCGCTACACCACACAGGACAATATCGTGAATAATACAAAGTTGAATACCATATAATGAAAGAGCTCCAGCTACAGCACCATCACACAAGAATATAAAGATACAAAGATAAATATACAGTTAAATAAATGACTAAATCACTTATAATATCTTAAAATATAAACATGTGCTACAACACCAGCACACAGGACCATATCATATAGTATAATCATATCATATTATATTAATATAATATAATATGAATATTTATATTCATGCCAATTATAAAGTTAAATCAGTACAAAGTTGACTCCACTATGTATTACATATTACATAAAAAAACGTATAAAAAAAGTATACAATTTTACGCTAAAGCAACATTATCAAACAGCTCCAGAGAGCTTCTTAAACCAACGCAATAAACTAAAGTTGTGGCAAAGTGGAGCCTTGGCGCCCTGCCAGCGGTCCCCATCTTAATGTAATTGAAGTGGAGGCTGATGAGATGCTTAACAATGCAGCCAGTCATTTCCTGTCGCAGGTATAAGGACACTTGAGGACACAGCGAGGCGTTCACACTGCGGGACACGCCGGACTGGGGGCTGATAGGCTCACGAGCCCACGGTGTCTCTCTCCGCCACCTGAATGCCAATGAGCCCCTCAGCCAACCCCGGGGGTGGGTGGGGCTTCAGATGGAAAATGAAGAGCGCCGAAAAGGTCAGAGTCGCGGTAATGGAGAAAAAAAAAAATCACTAGCATCTCCGTGATAGCCGTGCATGTTTTAGATAGCATGTCTGAAATGGGTTTTATTATATGGGGATAGGGGATGAAACCAGCTAAATAGAGTGCATGACGATTTCTGGAAATGCCCAGAGACATACACGTAATTAGATTTTAATTCACCTCTTGCTCGCGGGAGACTATTCGTCTTTGTCTGAGAATTGATTGATGATGTTGATTGTGTACCTTGAAGAATGTAGGCGGCCAGCAGGGCAGCGTCAGAGGTCTTGCACAGGAGGCGTCCATGATACAGATCCCTCTTAATCTGTAGGAACACCAGGTATCTGTGGACCAGACCAAGCACACACACACACACACGTCCCAGGTTCTGGTGTGTTATCAGGAGAACCGGACCAACCCCAACATGCAGATCTAAAGCACAGGGGGTTAATGACTTATTTATAGACCTCTTTTGGTGAGGAAGGCTTCACAATATATCCGGAAAGAGGGCCCCAGGGCTGTGTGAGGTTGGTGTGTGTGTGTGTGTGTGTGTGTGTGTGTGTGTGTGTGTGTGTTGCAGCTTCTTGCCTTCAGACAAATGCTTTGTTTGATCATTTCACTCCTTCTCCCTACTCTCCTTCCTACCAATGATGTAATGATAGCAACCCCTATCATGTAATGAGAGCGGCAGCTTTGGTAATGATGCAATGATAGCAACACCTATAATAATGCTGTAATGATAGCAACACCTATAGTAATGCTGTAATGATAACAACACCTATGACGTAATGATAGCAACACCTATAGTAATGCTGTAATGATAGCAACACCTATAGTAATGCTGTAATGATAACAACACCTACAGTAATGATAGTATGACACCTATAGTAATGCTGTAATGATAGCAACAGCTATAGTAATGATGTAATGACAGCAACACCTACAGTAATAATAGTATGACACCTATAGTAATGCTGTAATGATAGCAACACCCATAGTAATGATGTAATGATAGCAACACCTATAGTAATGATAGCATGACAGCAACACCTACAGTAATGCTAGTATGATAGCAACACCTCCAGTAATGATAGTATGACACCTATAGTAGTGATGTAATGACAGCAACACCTCCAGTAATGATAGTATGACACCTATAGTAGTGATGTAATGACAGCAACACCTACAGTAGTGATAGTATGGTAGCAACACTTATAGTAATGATAGTGTGATAGCAACACCTATAGTAATGATTGAATGATATATTACTGTACACTGTGAGTGAGCCTCTTCATGTTAAGCCTAATGGAAAACCACAAACACAAATATGTACATATGGAAAGAGAGACAGGGAGATATAGAGAGGGTGGGAGAGAGAGACAGCAAGAGAGGAAGGGGAGAGAGGGATAGAGAGGAAGGGAGGGAGAGAAGGATAGAGGGAGGAAGGAGAGAGGGGAAGAGAGTTTGAGGCAGACAGAGATAGAGTGAGAAATAGACAGAACGGGAGAGAGATAGATAGCTAGAGAGACTGGCCAAGATAGAGAGAAATAGACAGAAAGACAAAGACAGAGGGAGACGGAGACAGAGGGGGAAATGAAGCTGACTGACGTATGACGGCTGTGATGAAGCTTCTGTGGGACTCCACCACAGAGGCACCTGGCGTGGTCCTCTGCATACTAAACCACGTCGGGTACGCTCCCAGTGAGCACCGCGTACAATCACATCACACCTACTGCTCAAGGTCATAGCCGGGTGGAGGAACATACATCCACTTTTATACTGATGTGGGTCGTGATTGCCTGCTTATGTTTTTGATGCCAATTTTTCATTGTCATCTGGCCATGTGTGTATGTGTGTGTATGTATGGCAATTTGTGTACATGAATGAATGTATAATAATGTGTGTGTGTGTGTGTGTGTGTGTGTGTGTGCGAGAGAGTGAGTTTGTGTGTGTGTGCGCGCGTGTGCATGTGTGTGTGTGTTAGCATGCTGCGCTCGAGCAGATGGTGAAGGAAGCCAGGGTCCCAGCTCCACATTGTGAAGGAGAGATTTTATTTCAGGGCTGTAGTCGAATGGTGTGATATACTGGCATCTCTGCCCAGTAACTGCTCCTCACAGCAGTTTGTCTGACTGTCAAAAAGCAGGCCACACGCATACACACACACACACACACACACACACACACACACACATGTATACAAAGACACACACATCGGTATACAGTACATGCACACACTCTGGCATGAACGTACATACACACACACACGCACACACAGCCATGCCCGTCTACACATTTACAGGCACATACACACACTGACATTCTCTTATGAAGACAATAAACTATTGTAGCCTTCACCATCCAGTGTTTTTAGAAATGTCCACGGGGTTAGGGGACCTAGGTAGGAGCTCCAGGTATTGTCTTGGTATTGTCTGTGTTCACTCCACCTCACATGTCTTAAGTCAACTATGACAGTTGGCATACATAACGATCATACACTGTTTGATCAAATGAAGCTTTGGGAAAATCATGGACCCTGAAGGTAAGCATCCATTCAACAGTCTCTGGACAGATGTGTGACATATCGTGAGACAGCACAAAGACGTTTTGGGTGATGGCTCCTTTCACTGGAGATCTTGACCCCTAATTTTCCACCAGGCTTCATGTTGAATAGCCGTAAAAAGTAATTTCTACATCTACCCTCTAGTGACATCAAATGTGGTGGGAGTGTCCACCAAGATGTATAATGGATAGATCAGCCTACCAGTTGGTTCAGTCCACTGGGTAGGCTGGTAGGTCAATCTATCTACCCTTAACCCTCTCCCACTAGTATGGTATGCTACACTTTAGCATAGCACACAATTGACATTCAGATAGAAATGTGAGAGAACAAATGTGTTCTGAGTTATAGGTAGTCTCCAACCTTGAAATGTTGGCTTTAATTAACAAGATGTTAACCAGGGGGAGTGTCCACCCATGTATGATGGGTAGACTAGCGTACCAGTTGATACAGTTCATTGGGTGTGCTTGTAGGTTGATATCTATCATACATCTGGGTGGACACTCCCATGTGTGATGTCACTAGGGGGGTAGAATTTGAAATTGCTTGTAATGGCTAATCAACATCACACCTGGTGGTAAACCAGGGCCTTTAAAGAGAAACATCTGGGTGGGCTGGTCCTCCAGCCTGCCCAGGTGTTTCTCCCAGTATCTGACCACCCAGCATCTCACCTGGTGGTTAACCTCCAACCCAGCATCTCACCTGGTGGTTAACCTCCAACCCAGCATCTCACCTGGTGGTTAACCTCCAACCCAACATCTCACCTGGTGGTTAACCTCCAACCCAGCCAGCATCTCACCTGGTGGTTAACCTCCAGCCCAGCCCAGCATCTCACCTGGTGGTTAACCTCCAGCCCATCCCAGCATCTCACCTGGTGATCTCCTCCTTCAGGGCTGCAGGGTCCGGGGGGTAGAACTTGACCCGCAGACACATGGTGAAGGGAGGCTGGGCTGGAGAGAGACAAACATCCATCTCTAGAATGTTCTTCACCTGGTCCTGGAAATTCCACAGTTTCCAGGACCATGTTGTCCTGGAAACTGTGGAATTCTGCATAGGT
The DNA here is from genome assembly GCA_900302335.1 of Phycis phycis. Taxonomy (NCBI): domain Eukaryota; kingdom Metazoa; phylum Chordata; class Actinopteri; order Gadiformes; family Phycidae; genus Phycis; species Phycis phycis. Next base: position 4,672 of record OMKQ01046110.1, read on the forward strand.
TTTTCTATCACCCGGGCTACAGACAACCAATTTCCCGCCTGCAATTCATGAAATGCTTTATTACGATCAATACTTTAATCACGCTACACCTGAAATGTATGTATCCCAATGAGGTGTCTGGAGAAGACAAGTACCTAAATAATCAGATTCTGTACTACTACGTTCCGGCCAAAATGGCTGTAAGTTACATGTTGGAACGTTTTCATTAGATGGGACTCCATCCTGAGACAAGCATCTCAAAGGCTAGAGAACCAGATGGGGCTGGGTAACATTCAGTGTGTACTTACATTTCATCTGTTTGGCAATTGATTTGGAAAACTCCAGCCAATGCTGAAATGGAAAACCACACAAACAACAAGAGGAAGGGACAAAAGCGGAATATATTAAGAGGAGGAGCTGCATTTGGCAGGCATGTGTTTGCTTACCTGCGGTGTGTTGACAGTCCAGGGAGTGATTGTGAAGTGATTGAGCATAATGGAGGTGAGTGTGGAGGACTTTCCCTATCACGCTTATTTAACCGGAGCTCATCTTCAGCAACCCAGCAAGCGTCCCGATCCTGCATGATTGAGGCTGTATTGTGTCTCCTGTTTAGCAGGAGAATCTCTCTGTGGCAGCTTTAGCTAGCACCTCAGCGAGATGGCAATAATTGAATGCAGGGTTATTTAGCATGTGGCGTAACTGCTAATCTGGTGACAATCAATAGGACGACTATAGCTAGGGCCTCAGATAGGTAACAACAGGAATGCAGTTATACCTAGAATGTGTTGATAATGCTATGCTCTGAATCATCTATTAGTAACCGCTGTCACTAGCGCTTTAGCTAGCGGACAACAGTTCCATGCAGGGATACAGCTAGCATTGAACTTGTGAAAATTAGGAGGGTATCCATCACTTGCAGCTGTATCTAGCGACTCAGCTAACGGCCATATCTACTATCTCAGCTGGGTGACCATCGTTACCTAACATGTGTTGCTAATGCTAAGCTTCCGATAATTAGGTGGAGAGTCTATTGCTAGCAGCTCTAGCAATTGCTTCAGCTAGGTGACCAAACCACAATGCAGGGGTACCTAGCTAGTTGCCTTTGCTAAGCCCAGTTAAGGGGCTCAATCATGTGTGTTGTTTTTACTACTTAAATATTCAGTTATTCTGCAGTCTGGAGTTGGCCAGTGCTGGAGCAGAACTGAGTTGGCAGGAGGAGTGAATATGAGTGGGTATGATGGGTATGGTGCCAGGGCCCCCCTGCTGGCATGTGAAGGTCAGGTTGAGGGTCTGCTGGTATAGGGGCCTGGGAGGGGGTGTTTGCTGGTTCCACTGTCACTGGAGCCTCTGAATTCCTTATAAAAGATTATGTCTGAAATGTGTGGATTTGGCTGTCTGGAATCAATTATCATCTTTCATCAACCACGATGATTACACTACTGTATTATTACTTTACATATGATTATTAGAGTCCAACAATCAAGCAATAAGTGAATTGATCTAACAATCAATCCATCCAATAAATCCTGATGTCAGTTAAATCACTTAATCTGTTAAATTAATAATAATAATAATAATAATAATAATAATAATAACAATAACAATAACAATAATAATAACAAATCAATCTATCCTTCAATCAAATGCTCATTCAACCAATGGACCCTTTTCACAGGGGTGTCGCAGGACAAACACAGGCATCATAACTCTAATCATGTCTACTCTTGTGTGTAAAAGGAGCAGACGCATAATTAGTGTTATGGGCGACATCTGTGTTGGTCCTGGGGCAACACCTTTGTGAAAAGTCTATCAATCAGGATTATCAGTCCTGACCTACAAAACAATCAAAGGTGCTGTAGGTAAGACTGTAAGAACTTTCATTTTTGTGTAATTGTTTAGAAATTCCATAGCCATCTGTCAGCTATTAGTGAGTGAAATGCGCTGTGAGAATATCTGCTCTGGTTGTCTGCGCCTGCCATTTTTAGGATTGCCATTTTAAGATTCTGGACTGTTTCTGGCAAATTTCTGACCAATCAGGGCATCTCTTTCCTGATTGGTTCCAGAAATACATATTTGCTGTCAATCACATTCCCACACACTGCCTTATCATCTCATTTGCGGAAATGTCCTTGTTTGTTTTTTCGAAAGCTTGCCCTCTTCCGCTCTCTTCCCCTCTCTCTCTCTCTTCACAACCCTCAAACCTCACTGTGGAGTGTGTTGGTATCTGGTTCAAGCAGCCTCTCCCGGCCCGAATCATGCAGATTTGACTCTGGGTCTGGGTGTGTGCTGCACACCTGTGGTGCATTGTGGAAGCAGGGCACACAGGACTGATCTGCCATCACCACACTCGCTCTGACATGTCAGCACTAAGCACCTGCTCTGGCTGTTGCATCTTGCCAAGTCTCCAATAAACTGGTGTGAACAACATTGTCCTGTGTCTTGGCCGTCATCAGTCCAGCCAATGCCGCTTATGTGGCCTTGTCTGTGGACTCCGCGCTGATGGAGTCGGTCTGGGGGCTGTGAAGAGAGAGACTATCCTTGCCTATCCTTGCATCAGCCACAGAGTTCCCACAGATGTTCTCATGCTGCCTTTGCCTTTGAAAACCACCCTTAAATGGCTATATCATTTATATAATTCAAACTAAAGTAAAGGATAAAGGAAGAGTTTTTAGTTCTAAAAGGACATCAAATCAGTATGCGATTCAATTACACTACTTTGATTCAATGAGGATGATAGCATGGCTACACTTTCATCATTCTCAAAAAACTACTGTTCGAATTATGCTATGACATGCAATCAAAATTGGACTGCTGATTGGCCGACGGCCGACGCCACTGCAGGGGAGGATGGACGGTGGCTTACCCTCTGCTTGTCTGGGTCCACATATCTGATGCCAAAGTAGTCTTTTTCAAGCAGGTTGAGGTGGTGGCAGATGAGGTCAAACAGGTACTGCCCCTTGGCATCTCGCTGCAACAGACAACATTTTTGAGAAAATGTTATTCAAATTTTAATCTATTCCGAAAACACACATTTTGTGCCAGGTTTTTCCTCAGCTGTGACAATAAAAACGGGAACGGTGTGATGCAAATCAATTAGCGTCGTTCATAAAAGTTCCAACGAGGTAGTGCATGTTAATACATGCACAAACACACCTGACCGGGACAACAGATGCGAGGTGTTTGGGGTTTTTAAAAATAGGTCGGAAATGGTGGACACCATCTCACTGCTGCCCATCTTTGCTCAGGTATCAAAATATTTCAATGCCGGACAACCAGAAAAGGTTTAAATATTTCACTATACCTCGGGGGAAATATCACAGGCCCATAAAATATTCATACGCAGCAGCCACCATCTGTGGGCCCTCTGAAAAATCTCAGCTCCAGAAAAGAGTCTGGAAGAAGTGAATGTCGGAGGTGTAGCCGAAGGGACCGGCAACCCAGTGCGAGGAAATGCATCTACCTGGAACGTCGTTCCATCCCACCGCTCCAAACGTTCCAAACTAAAAGCAGAACATAATTGTCGGCCAACAAGTGGCGCCGGAGCCGACCGTCCTGAAGGTCTGCGTCAGTGGACACTTGACGCTTGTCGCGTCCAATCCAAAACGCCACGTGAGTCTGCTCTCCACCCCGACGGATCGGCTGAATAGCGAAATGTTTTTTCTTCTTCTCCAAAACATAAAGCTCAGCATCGTTTCCCTAGAGATGGTAAACAGATTGAAAGACTCGCGGAGGCGCGCCCTGCCCGGTGTCATGTTCACCACGGTGTAATAAATCAAATTCTAATCTTCGCATTGCACTCTCTCGCTCTCCATCACAAGTGATTGAAAGTTCGGCTGGTTTTTTTTCCCCCCCTCTGTGCTTGCTCCCTTTCACCCCATGAAGCAGCGTTTGTCTGTTTGTGAGCTGATGTTTGGCGGCAGTAATAATGCTAGTGACTACTATAGCTTTCTCTCTTGGAGACTCTCTTTGCCGGTTCGCACTTGTATGTTACTTTAGTGTCGCTCGGTACAAATATTCACCTCCCAACTGTTACACCGTATGTTCAGTCAGAAATACACACTATTGAAAATACATTCTCTATACGTTCCACCGATCCAGGGAAAGACATGCTAGCCATGCTACCAAGTTATGTGATGTGTACAATTTGAGGATGGACTGTGACTATGACAGAAAGAAAATAATAATCGGACTCAGAGTGAAGAACTGCAATAGAAAATCTGTTGAATATGACATGAGTATATTGAGCCTGTCCATCATTAATAGCTAAAGGGTCCATTGTATAAGGGGACACGGTCCAAAAGATGGACTGAGCTGCACAAACTGCAGCAGCGAAAAAGAACATCTCATCCTCACCAAGTCCAGTTTTATTAAGCTTCACTGAACATGGACTCCCTCGACATCACCTCCTCTGCTGCCCCCACCTCCTCTCTGCTCCATTCCTGTCCCCTCCAGTCCTCACCTCTCTCCTCCCTGCCCTTCTACTCCTTTCCCCTGCCCCCACCACTCCTCTTACCTCACCTTGCTCTCCGTCTGTATCCCCCTCTCTCCTCCCCATCTCCACCTTTCTTTATATCTCCCCTCCCCTCTGCTCTCCTCATCCTCCTCTTCTCCAGCACCTCCTGCCCTGCCCTCCCCTCTCCTCTCTCTCTCCTCTCTGTCATTGCATCTACATTACATCGTCCCCACATATAAAGTTGTTCAGCGGGACATGCCTGCTGACTAATCAAGCAGCCGAAATAGAAGAAGACACACAACCTTATATGGGCGCCCAGGAGTGTGCACACATGCATTCACATGCGCTGACACCCCAACTTTATCTCTCACCCGCTCTCTCTTCCTCCCACACTCTCTCTCTCTCTCTCTCTCTCTCTCTCTCGCTCTCTTCCTATTCCTCTCACTCTCTGTCTCTTCCTCCCTCCCTCCTGCTCCATCTCTCTCTCTCTCTCTCTCTGTCTCTCTTTCTCTCTCTCTCTCGTCCCCCCTGTCTCTCTCCCTCCCTCAGACACTCAGTGTATTACTCATTGTATTTTAATGTCTACGGCACACCTGTGATAACGTTAGATCAACATTTCTCCGGCTGTTCTGCCTCCTCATCCCATCTGGCCTCTTCGACATGTATGTTTCAGCAAAGCTCAAATTAGCCTTCCCAATCGAGCGTGTGTGTAAAACTCTATTTCTGTATTTTTGTGCTTTTGCTATTTGTACTTACTGTATACGAATTGCAGTGTGCAGTGTGTGTGTGTGTGTGTGTGTGTGTGTGTGTGTGTGTGCATGTGTGTGTGTGAGTAAATGATTTGTTCAGTGTGTGGTGTCATGCATGTCATGCTTGTGTGTGTGTGTGAGATTATAACTGATGACCCACTTAAAAGTCAGCAGTCGGTATATAACAACAGAGAAACAACAGACTGACTGGTTCATCAATCTCAATCACAAACTTACATTAGAGGCAAAATACGCTGCAAAGAGTTATGTTGGTGGAGCTTCCATTAGTAGACTTCCTCCTGAACGCCAGGTTATATCTTTCTCCCTCACCTGTCTCTCTCTCTCTCTCTCTCTCTCTCTCTCTCTCTCTCTCTCTCTCTCTCTCTTACTGCTTCACACACGCATGCATGCACACAAATACACACAAACGGTCACACACACACACACACAAATACCTCCACTTTGAGCAAAGTGTCCCCAGAGACTCTCCTGGTCGATACCAGTGGGGAGATGAATATAGCCTGATAATGCATATATCACTTAATGTCAGTTTGGTGTAAACCATCCAATCCCATTCCTCAAAAATGTTCCAATAATCACAAGCTTCCTCTAATAGGTGAGTGGGGTTGGGAATAGGGCCGTTCCCTACCCTCCCCACGGCTGATAAGAGCTCTGGCTAGAGCTCAGCACGGCAGCTGCGGCAGTAATCCACAGCGGACTATACCAGCATCGCTGCCAGCAGGCACAGCCCCGCCACTCTCAGCCTGCTGCAGCACTGTGCAGCTAATCGCTGTCTTAAAGATTCTCTCTGTTAGCAGGGGCCCTGTTCAGCGAGCTGCACTGAGCTCCACAAAACCTGAAGCCACGTTGGGGAGGAGAAAAAAACAAGAACCTCACAGGCTTTCAATCAGGTCCAGTTTAATCAAGCGTTACTGACCCTGAACGCCCTCGGCATCACCTCCTCACTACTCCCTATCCTCCTTCATCTCTCCTTCTCCTTTCCCCTCCTCTCATGCCCCCTGCTTTTGCTTTTCACCTCTCCTCACTGCTCTGCTCCCCTCCTCTACCCTTCCTCCTTCTCTACTCCTCTCTCCTCTCATCTCCTCTCCTTCTGTCTACCCTAGCCACTCCATTCTGCTCCCCCATTCCCTTCTCCTCTCCTCACTGCCTCTCCCCTCCTCTCTTCTCCTCTCCTATGCTCCTCTCCTCCTCTCATTTCCTTTCCCCCTCGTCCTCTCATCTCCCCTCCCCTCCTCTATCCACCACCCATTTCTTTCCTCCTCATTGCATCTCTATTTTCCCACTGCCATGCATATATTAAGTATTCACAGAGCAGAGCTCTATGCTATGTACCAATATATTGTACTGCGCTGCATTCCGGAGAAGGAGACTGCATTATGGAACAAGTTGACCACGGGCCGCAGTGGGTTAGAAAATAGACAAAAGCTCTGAGGTAGAAGAAGCAAATTGATCTTAAGTTAAGCTTTAAGTGCATCATGCCTCTGAGATTTGAGCCAAGGGACACCGCTCTATTGAGTGCTGGTTAGAGAGGGAAGTGGTTGCCGAAAGCATTGTGGTAATGCTCTTGCAGGAGAGATTCTGCGGACAAATGATGCTGTTTGAGGTCTTGTGGTTTTGGTTGGAGAGGATTGTTAGTGTTTTACGTCAACTACTCCTAACACTGTGCTGCGCAACGGATGAACCTCCTTCTCATGGAGGACTTAGACATTGCACCACTGACCACAACCGTCCCTCCTCTGTCAACATGGTGATACCACACACACACACACACACAACACAGTGTCAGACAAGCTTTGAGAGCTTTATGAAGCACAAACAGGCCCAAACCGATGTGCACATGTTCAGATTTTAGATTCAGTATCTATACACAAACTCAAATGAGATACTTTGACCCTGAGCTACAGCTTGCCGTCATATTCAGTGGGTTAATTACATTAGCTTTAATCACTCAATAAAAAAATGTTACGTCGTTAAAAAAATGTGCCGTGATGGATCTTGTTCAAGTGAATTGGACGGCACTTTCTCATTATGTCATATACGGCACAATGTGCCATGTTGGAGTACTATAGATAAGACAAACATCAAATAAACTGGAAGGCATATGATGTATAGTTTACATACCGTATGAGGCTCTCCAGTCTGAAGCCCAATCACGCTCAGAGTATTGATCATGTAACCCCACGGCAACGCAACACCACATAGCACCACTTCTTCTCCAAACTCAGCAGTGCAGAGTGAGTTGAGCTTTTTCTCAAATTAACTACAGCTAATACAATAAATATGATATAATAATCCAAAACCAACACAAACATGGGTTTGTAATGTGTTGTAATGTGTTGAAGGAAAATGTGAAGTGCTCTCAAAGCAATTTTAACTCAGGGAAGAATAGGACAACCTAGAGTTCAGTATGTGTGTGTGTGTATATGTGTGTGTGTGTGTGTGTGTGTGTGTGTGTGTGTGTGTGTGCGCAAGTGTGCGTGCATGCATGGTCCATTCATGCATGTGTATCACATTTTGCAACCTTGGACATACTGACATCCATACTGTTAAGAATTCACTCAGACTCCTAAATAAAGGGTCTGGAAGGCAATCTCTCTCTCTCTCTCTCTGTCTCTCTCTCTCTCTGCCTCTCTCTCTCTCTCTCTCCGTCTCTCCACAAAGGCCGCTCAACAGACCTGTGAGCAACGGTGGGTTGATAGGTTGACGTGACGGTGTTGACGTCAGCCTCTGTGAGTCATGGTTAGAGGGGATTAACGCGGTGGGAGAAAACATTTCTAACAAGCAGAGGCCCATTAGTGTTTCCACAGTCACGCGTTGCCTCATCAAACATACGATAAAAATGACAACAGGAAGTCAAAAATCACCCTGGCGGGGACTTAATGATGGTTTGCAGCTTCTCTATGAGAAGCTGCAGAGAATAGCAGCAGCCAGGCGTTCTCCGGGCCGGTCCGACCCTCGTTTCAGATGAATTATTGATATGGGTTTCATATCAGCTGGGGGAAACCCAACATCAATAAAAGATGGTGTCATTTTTGGGGCTGAGGATGTAGATTGTAACAGCCGAGACGGGCGGGGGGTCCCTAAACGTATGAAGTGAGCGGCGTTCTGCAAGACACTTTTATTGGAAATGTGTATTCCGAAGCAGAGAATGCCTTTCTAAATTGCGTTTTGTACATTATTCACCCAGAAGCACCTGCAGTCCTTGGAAGCGCTGCAGTTAAGCAGGGTTGAACACCAGCACGTCTGCAGTCACATTTGGAGGATCTCCGTGCAGAATTTCACAGTGCTTTGAGTGTTTTCTTCGAAAAAAGCCAGACAGTGAAAGGCTTACAGTAATCATATGACATGGTGATATCGGCACGCACTCCAGTGTGTACTGGAGTACTTGAGAACATGTGACGCCAATCCATGTTACCTGTTACAACATCAATGACAAGGTTGGACTTTCTACATTCTTCGCTTAATGAGCTTACGAAAAATTATATCTATATTTTTTGGCCATTTCTTTATCTATGCTGAGCGAGACAAACAAAAGTAAGATGTTGAAATGATGGAAGAACATGTACAGCATGGAAAACACTGCAGTAATTTCATTTATTTCATACTCAACATAATCGATACACAACAGCCAAAACACTGACACAAGTCCGGCAGTCCAAATACGAGCCACCAACTCAGACAATACACTGACCTTTGCATCCAACTGTCAGTGAGAGCAAGCTAAATGTCACGCAGGGGGGTTTTTCTGAACAAACTCTCAATCCATGTGATTTGGCTCTCCTTCCTGCTTCCTTCACACTCCCTCCATTGAGTTTTAACCTTTGATCAAGAGGCTCGGCATCGTTCGCTCAAACAATCTCAAACAATCTCCTGCACGACTCAAGTAAAACAAGCAGCACAGGTTCATAGGAAGAAGTAAGACTTGGATTTTCTGACACTTTCCATGAGTTACAACTTGGGAGGCAGCGCCACATCAGGGAGGAGGCTGAGGTCTGTAATCTGATGCACGGCATTGTGCTGACGTGTTCCAGAAGTGAATGAACAGAGAACAAGAAACTGGCAGCTTGGTCTGAACACTCTGATGTACTACTGATAAAATGTAGCACTCCGCCCTTTGCACACTGCAGCCGCGACTTCACTCCCCCCCTCCGTGCCCCCCCCCTTCAGTTAGCTCACCACAACACAGTGGAACAACCCCGCTCCAGACTTAAAGGCTGCTAGCAGCTGTCAGAGCCTCTACCAAGATGGCCGTCAAGACAACATATCGAGAGCCACCCGACATAATTTCCATTGCTGTGAGGTCTGTCCACTCTTAATATTCCTCCTAATCATGTTAGTGCACCGAGCTCCTGCAGGAAGCCACTCTGTAACTAGGGCCTGGGAACAGATTAGCTCCTCACTGCCCTTGAAGGGCTCTCTGCGGGCCGGCGCTCTGCATGCTCCGCGATCACAGCACTGTTGGCTCTGGAAATCATTTCCCCACTGAGGGGCCCAATGAGTCCCCTAGGGACCCCCTCTTACTGTTATTGCCCCTAGTGTGTGTACGTGTGTGTATGTGTGCGTGGAGCACACAGGACAGCTTCTCCCTGGTGCCTGGTGGGGAGTCGAGGGTTGAGGCCTGACAAACAAAGCGTTGGTGCTACAGGCTGGGCGTTGACTCATTTGATGCTGACCTCACAAAGAAGACTCTAAAACCAACCGATGTGAACGGCGTGAGATTTGGTCACTTCTAAACCTAAAGAGATGTTTCCATGGCTCCAACACCTTGCTGGACTCTCATCTTGTGTTGAACACTTGAACACTTCATGTGTTGAAGTCTCTATGGTACTCCATGGTATGGTTACTGGTGAAAACCAGTAAGCACACCACTAATGGTATCTCTCTGGAGTTTGGATGGAGAGAACGGAGAATGGAGGGAGTGAGCACGAGAGGAAGGAATGACAGTCAATAATAATTAATAAGGTGAAATATCAAAGGAAATACATAAACGTGAAGAGAAAGGGTGACAAAGATGTCATACATGGAGAAATTAATTCAGACAGAAGTACAAGGCGGATATTTAACTTCTCAGTGTAAGACTCAGTGAGAGACAGAGCAGTGAAGGGCAGTGGGGTGGATGACACACATAAAGGAGACCACTGAGCACTCTGTTCACCTGCCCTTCCTCGGTCCTCGGGCTGCAGGGACGGAGCTAAAGTACAAACATATCCTCCTCCTCCACCTCCTCTTCTTCATCCTCATCCTTTTCATTCTCCTCCCCCCCTCCTCATATATATATACAGTATCAGTCCAAGCATGCTTGTACTGATAGTCAGCAGCATCCAGGAATACTTTAAAGTTATACATGTTTAAATGTGATGACATTTAAATTCACCCTAGCTGTAGCTTCAGATGAAGACTCATTTGTCACATCCATGCTCCCATAATATTGTAGGTGTGATGACTTTGTTAGCCAACTTACCCAGTGGCTCATATATTCTGTTTATACTGATGTAAACACATTTTGTTCAAATTAAAGCCTTTATACAGCCGTTACTCACCGTGTTATGCAATTACATCGCATTTGCTAGTTTTTTTGTGCTAAACAAATCGTTTTGTTAATGACCTCGCTAAAAGTGCAAAGCCATTTCTAGACCTTGACAATGGATGGTGAGGTGTTGATAAACAGCTGATGGTTGAAAGCAGAAGCGTGTTTGCGTTGGGACGAGGCAGACTGGCTACACAGTTGCTACCTGCGGTAAATAACGACATGGTCGCTAAGCTGGCATTTTCAGTAGTTTTTTTTCCCTTTCTGGATGGAATATAGCATATTATAGGACTGGATTTCTGGAAGTGGTTGAGATTCAGTTGGCGGAACTAATCATATATATTATTCAGTGTACTGATCAATATTCACTGTACTGTACACTGGACACTAGGATATGTACATATGTCCCAATTGTTGTTGTTATGGTTTTATGTGTTTTTTCATTAGAGCGAACAAGCAGTTGTTAATGTGTCGGCTAAGATTTGTTCATATTGTTTGTTTTTTCAGTGTTATTGATTCCTAATTGCAATTGAGAGGACTTTCTGCGTTTGTTGAATACACGCCTCTATCAGAACTACTGTGAAGTGTTTGATTGCTTAACTCTCCTAGTTTGACATCAAAATGACCTACGCTCTAATGGCATTCAAGTATGCCTCTGACCAGGAGAAGGAAAACACTGATGGTCCCAGTGTAAAGACATCAGTGCACGAACATACAGATCTCCACGAGGGCAGACTGTAACGGTTTTGAATGGACCTATTTAAGGAGGAAAAGGTCACGCTAATTTGGATTCAGTCAAAGGCATTAAAGTATGCCAGGAATCTGGAACAGTGCTGCTAATTACTGGAAACTCTCCGCCTTTCAGCGGCTTCCAGTCCCTCGCTGCCATAAGCCTGATCGCGGGGCTACGGTTCTGTACGGGAGACGGCTGTACTGCCTGCCATGTGCCAGAGAACCAACCTGCAAGGCATCTTAACAGCCCGCTCATTCATGACCGTGAAGATGGAGCAACAAAGGACAAAAGGAGTGGAAACAAAGAGGTTTGAACTCGCATTAAAGGTAGGAAATGCCATTTAGAGAAAATCCCAGCCCTCCCGTTAGGACTCCCTCCAAAGCCACTCCGCCAAAACACAAGACTAGCTTGCTAGCTTTAGCAGTAGGTCTGCCTGGCCTTGTGGAATACTCTGGACACGTGCAATGACTGCATGGGCAAAACATGCTCCTGGAATTAATTGCCTACCCTATCTTCAACGTAACATCAAAGCTGAACAGAAAAGAATAGATTGCAAGAAGAAAAAAAAATGGCGGCACAGAACAGAACACCGCAGAAAATAAAAGCTTTGCTTTCCCCCTTAAACTAATCCCGGGATAATCCAAAGAAAAAGCCCTGATGTGTTTGTAAAAGCACCCGATGTGTTCAATCATTAAACAGCACCATAGTTTACAGTTGTGCAGACAGGTGCAACAGAAAGAGCTCTTAGAGCTGCTCCATCTGCCATGTGTCAGGGTGTGAAGCGGTGCTGGTGAGCCCCCGGTTGGCGGCGGTATATATAGACCATTATCAGCATTATCAGCCCCAAAGCGCTCTGTGTCTCCAGTCTACACACATTAACACAGTGGGGGAAAACACTTCAATTAAAAGTATCGCTGCAAGAATCCATTTGAGGTTTTGAGTTTAATGAACCATTAGCTGTGTGGTGGAAAAAAAACAGGGAAGTATGTAGGAATGTGTATTTTGTAAGTATAGACGATACTGACAGCAAATCAATCTGTAAGAGAGAGTCGGCATGGTGAGTAAAATGATATGGTGGAAATGATAAGAAACGGAAATGGAAGAGTATGAATAACAAATACAGTAGACCCATGCAGCATAGCTTAAGTAACAAAGGAAACAAATGATGGAATGATGAATGAATGAATGTTTCTGTTTACACAGTAGTATACACCACACACAGTTCATCTGAAGTCACCAGACCACAACAGAAATAACACTTGCACAATACAGATATGAAGCCACAGCAAAGCAAAACAAGGGAGTTATGTTGTGTTTTCAATGATAAATTAAGACAAATTGCAAGCAATTTAAACGCTAAGCAAAGCGCCAGACCAGAGGGCCGAAAGCTAATGTGTATGTTTGGGTTTGTTGGAAGATAATGATGTTAACCCATGACTTACTGCTGCCCTCGAGACACTCATTACCAATCCTGGCCTGCACACCGATGGCGCTCGTATCCCCAACTCTTACATTCTCCTGTTTACCTTGGAGTGTCCGGTGGAGTCCTGTGAAGTCATGTATGATCATTAGTAGCTAACGAGGCCAGCCATGAACAAGGAGAATATCTCCATGTGAAGTATAGCCAAATGTGTGCCACTGGGATGGGTCCTCCAATTATCTCAAATGATGTAAGCAGGGTTTCCCTATGCTAGACTTCCTCTCATCCTTAAATGTGACCAGCTAAAAGTTTACTTTGCGAGACAAAGAGGGCGTCTGGACATGCAAATGTATTTTATGAGAATGATTTAATGGATTGATATAAGAACAATTCTGGAGGATAAGAACACTGTGTGATTGCACTTATGGTGTGGTGACATATTTTACCTGCAAGTTAAAATGGGAAATTGGAGGTGAAAAATAGGCAACATTTTCTGTGGAAAGCAGGCTTTTCCACCAAAGAGTGCTGTTACAGCAGTTGGTTATTAGCATATGGTGAACATCTGCATTTCAATATGAAACTTTTCTGGCACACTGCGTCCTCACACAGGAAGTAGAGGTACTGTTCTCACTGGTTGTGGGAGTATCTAGTCTCAGGAGCATATTGACAGAGCACCAGAGGATTTGGTCTGGTGTTTCGGCTCTTCTGTTGAGAGACAATGGCAGAAATCGGTGACTTAAGTCAGTTATTGATGTGGAAAAGGGGAAATTGGATCAAATGCCCTGCGGCAACAATTACACTGCTTCCTAGAGCTCGTAAATGGCAGTGAATTTAGCAGATTGACTTCAGCAGCAACTCTAATGGACGCCATTATTTGGCTCAGCAACTACATCACTCAGCCTCAGTAGTAGAGACAAATAGATGCTGATAGATGCTAGATGATCGATATGTTACCAAATAAGTTGCAATCGTTAAAAACTCTACTAAAACTATACAAACAATTTTACTAAAAGCATGAAGCCAGTAGATATTCTAATTGCATGTGAAACCTGATCTTCTCTCCATTTACTATTGGCTGACTATTGTCTCTCTCTCTGTCTCTCTCCCTCTCTCTCTCTCTCTCTCTCTCTCGCTCTCTCTCTCTCTGTCTCTCTCTCAAACACTCAGTCCTATGTTGGGCTGAGCCCCGTGTGAAAGAGGACATACACCCAACACACCAGACACTCCACACACTGAAGACACTGAACGTGACGACACGAATGTGACACGAGATGACACGCGATGACGGTGGATCTGTGTCCTCTTCCTCCTCCCTCCCATGCCCATCATGCAGCAGCAGCAGCAGCAGCCGGTCCTGTTGTGGCCAGGCTGGTCCAGTCAGCACAATACAGTCAGGCGTCACTGGCCAGTGCGCACCGTGCAGACGGCGGGCGCCCGGGGTCTGCTGAGCCAGCAGCCAGCCCCGCGGGGTGAAGGGCAGAGGAGCAGGGTCTGTGTGTGTGTGTGTGTGTGTGTGTGTGTGTGTGGGGCATCAGTCTGTAAGGTGAGCTTGCGGGTGATCTGAGGCAGATCGCAGAGGGTGCATGCGTCACTGGGTGTTGAAGTGTCATCTCTTCTGCCTAGTGAACACAAGATGGCCGAGGACGGAGTGGACCTTCTCCAGAGGCGCACGGCAGCCAAGGACCTGCGCAGCAGCCCCGCTGAAGGTAACGTCGGTGGGGCATCGTCTTCGTCAAAGTGTTGGAACTGTGTTGCACGATATGTGTGTCTATAAACATGTTGTTTGTGTTTAAGATGTCGGATGTATTTC
>OMKQ01046112.1:0-10784 GCA_900302335.1 Phycis phycis
GGGGAGGCCTGGGGGGAGTCTAGGGGAGGCCTGGGGGGAGTCTGTGGGAGGCCTGGGCCTTTGCCAGCTCATCAGCTGCACTGCAAGGGCCCCCCTGCCTACTGCTTGCCGCTAGAGATGTAAACATAAAAATAAATATCTATCATTTTTGTTTATCTGCCAACAAAAGCAAAGGGTTGTAAAGCCCAAGCATACAGTGGAGTGAGAGAGTGGGGATGTATGTGGAATTAAGCAGAGACTTGGAACAAACAAACTAGGAATGTCACTCAATGGATGGCAATACCTACAAACTATTTGCTTTAGATGTATTATGTTGAGTAATAGATAAATGTGTGTAATATATTTACCGAGTAATTTAGATAATTTGTATGATATATATATATACATACTGATAATACTGATAGCCGTTCACCAGAAGTTACCTTGTATAAAGAAACAAATTAGAATAGAAATGGCACATTTTTGTATTTATTTATTTTTTATTATTTTTTTGTATTTTTTGTATTGTATTTATATGTACCCTGGCTGCTATGCCGACCCAATTTCCCTTCGGGGATCAATATATTCTTTAGTAAATAAGTAAAGGTATAAAGGTATTTGTTACATTGATAATGTATTATTCACTTGTATAGATTTATTTCTCAGATATTCCTGACATCAACAAAGCTTTGTTCAATTCTGCTTTTGTTCGACACGCGCACACACACACATATCTGAGGCAGTTAATGGTGAACTGTGCTTCCTGTTGTATGGTTCCTGCTGTATTAGATTCACAACACACAGCCTGAGCCAGTCATCACATCTGGACACGTCTGGTAGAGTTGCAGGGTGACCACACCAGTGACGACAAAGTAAGTGTTGCATTTCATCCAATTCGTCTCCCTGCATGTTGTCTGCGTGTTCACTGCATGTTGTCTTCATGTTGACTGGCAGTGGAAACCGCTGGGAACGGCCACACTGGCCAAGGAGGCAGGGAGTTCAAATGTGCATGACACGAGCACAAACATCACTTTTGAGTGTCTGAGCACTTTATTCCTTTTCCAGCATTGGCTATTTCTATCTCACTCTGCTGGAATAAACGTCTAAAACATGATGATTACGTATTTATATTTAATCATTCGTCCCACAAACTACATCATGCCACTGCTATTGTTTATCTAGTTTGTCTTTGTCATCACTGAACCCTGGTGAAGATGGTTATGGATGCACTGGTCCAGTAACAAAAAGGACTTGAATCAGATATATGGGGAAATATATACGGAAAGAATGGTTGTTTATTCTTTGTTTATTGATGCGTTCTTAAGTGAAATGCCTGGGCCAATACTCCATTTTGATGATGACTTCAGTTCTCAACCTGTTAGTTTTAGTGGGCTACATGTAGAACCACAGCGCAATGAATATACAATTATAGATCATGAATAAAAAAAACAACAACATTAAGATAGGCAGACATACCTGATATCCATGGTGCTGAGCCTGGGAGTGTAATTTAAAGTTTTGTGACAGCTTTTCGTATTTCTTTTCTTTGTGATGGATAGTTCTAAGGCTCTACATTATAACCTCTTTTGTCAAGTTGTAACTTTTCTTTTTGGTAACTATTGTTCTGTTGAGAGACAAGAGAGTAAAGATAACATACTTCCAAATGTAGGAACAATCAAATTCAGGTCACAGACTTGGAACCTCAACCTAATTTTCCCAAGTGCAAGGTAGACAATTTAGCCAATTCAACCATGTAAGTTGCCGGAATGATGCCATTGTTGCAGTCTGCATCACTCAAAGTCGCTCTACAATTACAGCAAGTTTTTTTTTTTTTGGTCTCATCGGTGCAGGAGTGGGACTCGTACGTGCAGGACAAATAGAGAGTGGAATACATTGTATATTGGACAGTGTGTATGATTAAATTGGCATGGATCAGTGTTTGCTGAGCACACCCGGTCTGTTTTTTCAGGCAGTATACAATACGCAGTGAAAGAACACCGCCAGGGATGGTGGTTGTTGTTGTTGTGTGTCACTTCAGTGGATCTCACTGAATGGGATTGTCTTGATTTACCATAGGTAGTTTTTGCAGAGTACAACATAGTCGTAGCATTGTTTACTTATATTTGTATGATGATCATCACATCAAATTTGGATCCTGGATTGCTATTTCATTCAAATTTGTAAAATGAGTCCCAGTGAAATGTAAGGGGAAGCATTAATTAATACACAGGACAAGATGTTACTATCCCTTGTGCCATTATCCAAGGTAAACGCATAGAAGGCCAGCTCAGATAAGACCAAACACAAAACAAGCGAGTGATATTACCACCATCAGGTCCAACACCATAGCAGACATCAGGCTATGCCATCATAAAACTACAGTCATTCCACAGATGGCACCATTCACCAGTTACCTAGCCGAACAAACAGCAGTATGCAGCACGTCATTGGGGTTATCAAGTGGGAACCTTCCTTCACCGGTGTTTTGTTAAGTTAGGCCTAGACCTCAAGAAGGCTTAACTGTGTATTCCAGCATACACAGTTAAGCACACCCCTCTTTGCCACCACCTCACAATTCCCTCTAACACTCACCATTTAACGCCTGCCATCCACCCATCTTAGCCTTGTCCTTAACGGGAACCCCAACTACCAAGCTTCCTCCTTAGCCATAGCCACTTGCTTGCGTTCTCCGCTGCTTGCGACATGTTCTTTATCGCCAGTTTCAAGCACCATACGCAAATGCTCAACTCTGTTAGGAGTGCAAAAGCGGACTTTGCCACAAAACCATTCCCAGCTGTCCTGGGAGTTGGTGGAGACTGGGTGTGCGCTTCCTTGATGTAGCTTCTCCCTCACATACAAATGCTACATCATTACATACACGTACTTACAACAAGGGCTGCCTGTGCTTGCTGCACTGCCTCTTTTGGCTTCCACTTCCTTCCAGTTTTAACCATGGGCACTGCACGTCTAACCACTGGATCCTTTGACTGAGTTAGTCATTTCCAGTCTAACCTCAGCACACTTGAAGCAAAGTTGAGTAAGCTCTTTCTATGCTGATATTTGTCATTAGACAGAATTTATGTGGTTGTGAGTTATTACAATTTTGTGAAATTGAACTTATTCCATTTTCCAATGCACAGCATTAAAGCTGCTGTAGGTGAGATTTGAGAGATCTGCTGCCTCCTCCCTACTTTTCTCCACCAATGGGAAATGTTGCATTTCACACACCTGTGATTGATAGGCAAGATGGATCCCCAAACCAATTATGGAAGGGATGCCCTGATTGGTCCGAAATAAGCAGGGAGTGGCCTAAAATGTTAATTAGATCACACAGAGGCAGGCACACAGTCAACAAATGATTTCGCAGCACATTTCCCTCAGTTATGGCTGTCAGTCTAACACAGTACACAAAAAACAGTACCTACAGCACCTTTGTATGGTATTAAAGTAATAAAAACGGATCTAAATTAACATAACTGATAACTATTGGGGGTGGTTCCATGTGGCCCAATCTAATAAAATAGCAACAGTTTTCCAGCAACATATTAAGCCAAATGTATACACTGCAAGTATGTGTATAAATAGCAGTATGTTCAATATGTTGCACCACAATGAACATAACATAAGGCCCAACTTTGCTGAATATGTAGGCCAATAATTTAATATTACATACATTCATATACCATATAGGCATACAGAGATGATGTTGTCATTTCTATATTGCCTTACCTTTCAAAAGTCCTGTGGAAAAGGCAATGCAATATTTGTTGTATTCAATACCTCGAAGCATATTTTTGTTAAGTTTTAATTGGCTTTTAATTTTGTTTTCACTTGCATAGGACTATTATAGTTGAGATGAAACTTGAGATGTTTTGTTTTCACTCGCATATAACTCTTATACTTGATGAAACTTCATCTCAAGTCATCTTCAGTATGAGGATCTGGACAGCAATTACTGCCTAAAATAAGTAAATCAAGCACTGCTGTTGCAGTGATGACAATGCAGCCATTTCTTCGTTAAAGGTTTGTTTTTTGAGACACCGAGAGCATAGTACTACTACTGTTGCTCTGACTGCATTCCTATATTCCACAGCATCTGCTGCAGAGGGACACTTAATAATGTCACCCTTTAACACAACCAATCGCTCAGGGAACTTCAGTAGTGTGAGTGCCTCCAATGATTTTGTAAAGAAAAAATTATTCTTTGTAATTTATCACCAAATAACCATCATAACTACTAATAAGAGTTGTCTGCTTTCACAATCATCTCATCACACAATCTTCTCCCTCACCATGCTCTCATCAGC
This sequence comes from Phycis phycis, assembly GCA_900302335.1. NCBI lineage: Eukaryota > Metazoa > Chordata > Actinopteri > Gadiformes > Phycidae > Phycis > Phycis phycis. The sequence continues at coordinate 4,287 of OMKQ01046112.1, forward strand.
CTTTATATCCTCAAGTTTGTCACTTAATTGCTTCCCTCTTGACTGCTGGTGGGATTCTAGTTCTCCTTGACAAAGACATCTTGAACTGTAGTCCACTGGCCAGCAGGATGGTGTGTAGTATCCAGCAACCACATGACCTCTGGTGACATCACAGTTCATAGAATGAAACCCATGTAGTTTTGCTTGGGCAGCAGCATGGGGCAGCATGGGGTGCATGGGGTGCAGCATGGGGTGCTTCATGTCTTTCAGTTCACGTATAATTTATAACTCCCTTACCCCACACAAATCTCCTGTTACACAATAGATGCTTCCAAATTCCCAAATCTTCATCTTGGAGTGAGATGATGATCCGCTCAAAATAATGGCAGGAAGACACCATTGTCTTCATGCCTTTCATAAAATGGTGTGTGTCACTCACATTTCAAAGATGAGTGATGCATGGATTAACACCACCACCAAAACTTAGTAGTAGTTGACTTTCTGTACCACCCCCCATTCAGCACTATTGAATCTCTGCCTTTTTGTTCTCTCTATCCACAGCACAGCACAAGGTGTCACAGCAGAAAGCAGTCAACAGCTGTTTGATTTGGCAGGGCTTCTCTTTACCTAAGCAGATCTAAACGCCCCTTGTTTGATTTACCTTGGCTAGAAAAGCTCCACATCTGGCAGATAGTTGTTGTTCTCCATTCGTATCATGGAGCTTACCCTGAGGACTTTAATTTCAGATTGCTCTGTATTTTCTTTTTTTACTGTTAAGCCCCAAGAAAAAAATAGGCCTGCCAAAAGTGTCCCAGCATAACCCTGCTTCACCCTTGTGTGTCTTTGTTTTATTGATCCATTGAGCCTTGCACGATGTTCAAAGTAGCAGCAGATTTGGTTAGACTTGGACTGTCACTGGAATATGTACAAGTATGTACAATAATGGTCCTAATAGTTTTCTGTTTATCCTGTCATTGCTCACACATGTAAAGTGATAATGTTGGTTTGCAAATGGTCAACATGTTTTTTGTGTTACCAATGCACTTGGTAATGTTAGCAAACAAAGTTTGGATTGCAATGCATTCATTTTCCCAACAGTGGCACATTTGCACAGGGGCTCTTTAATGTAATACTGTGTACAATTCAATGTCACAATGAATTAGTTTTTCTTCTAACTGTTGCATTGAGCAGCTCATGGTGAGGTCTAAATGTCTACTATCAGCTGTGCAGCTTCATGAAATCGATCTTAAGAAGCCTTTGTGTAACAGTTTGTAAGAGATCAGCTATTGTTATGGTCATATTAACTCCCAAGTAGCACACATGATGTCTGCTAAGATTTATTCAGCAGTCTCTCCAATTTCGCTTTTCATAAACGGTCAATATCCAGCTGGTTTAGAGCTCCCATTGGGATAGTGCTCAGCAGTGCTCCATTTAAGCCTCCTTTAAATATATGACGAGCAGTGGTGGTGTCACTGATGAACCCAATGGGTTACATATCTTATGTCTATAAACATGGAATTTAATTAAATTATTTCCACTTGGACATTGTGTGTGTGCATGCATGTGCATGCATAGACATAAAAATAACGAATTGAAGACTTAACAAACAAAAACATCCTCCCAGTAAAACTGACTGTATTTGCATGCATAGGCAGTATTATAAGGACACGCAGGATTGGTGAATGTGTATAACACCGCTGTCATCTTTTGAATGGTGTTTGCTAAGTATCAACACTGATAAATCAAGAAACCCACATGTTACATTTAGAACAAATTCGTACAAGTTCTCATATCTGACATCCAAGTCCAAATGCAATCAGTGCCCTATTCCCAGTCTGAGTCATCAGCGCTGGAGTCAGTCAAGTCACAAGATGAAAACCTGGACTTGCGTACTACAACACTGCACACCATGTATTCCCTCTAGCACAGTGCACGTTATACACACATATTAGTTCATACTTGTGATGTGAAATAATAGCCATTCATCATCACAAACCAATATTTTATAACATTTCCTCTAAAAAATACTGATACATATTTGAAGCCCAGTAATGTATTCTGACTGAGTGTGCCCCTGTATGCATCACAACAATCACATCAGATGTGTCCAAATGGTTCTCTGGTGACATGTTCTACAGATAATCAGTGTTGGTAAAGCAATGCTTTCCACTGTTCTCCTCAAAATCAAATTGTTAAGCGGGCTACTTTGTTCAGAAAATTGTACCTTTTTTTTCTATTAGTGAAAGTTCAGTAATGCTTATCTAGTCCTACTGTTCATTTTGGTTTTCCTTCAAATGGAAACGCTTTAACTGCAGCGGGGAAGATTGTTACACCACCTCTTGAACCTGGAGTGTTGGCACCCCTGTGACATACATGCGCAATTATTTCCAATGAATCTGTAAAGATGGTTTTTATCAGCTACTTTTCCTTATCTCCATCCCCAAATGTTCCTGTATTAAGAAAAAAGGAAGCAAGAAAGCACCTTTTGTCATTATCTAAAATGGAGGTATGTGTTAAAGTTGTTATAGGGTACTTATTAAAGTCACCACATTTAAAGATAATAGGGAGCATTGTAGTGCAAAGCAGAGGAGAGATGGTAGGTCACATGGTATGGAAGCAGATCTCCATGCAAGGTTAATATTTCACTCAAACTGCAAACTTTCATTTAATTCCAATATATGTTGGATTACATGAGTGGAAAACATGAATAGATATACTTTTTTCAAACTGTGATTTACTGTTCCAGGGCTCCCTCCCTCCCGTAAATAGATATGCATATCTATTTACCAATGTCAACAGTATCTTTTAATATCCATCTAATATCATGCATGTTACTACAACATTTTAATTTAGCAATGTAAAAAACACAATATATCCTGTAGAATCCATCAAGTCATGTGTAGATGTATATGCGGTGAGGGCTATCTAACCAACACACATGAATTAGATTTGACATGTTTTCCGTATTTAAGAAATGTCATCAGCTCAACAAGTGTAGTGTTAAATCTTAACCATCAACATATTTTGTGTCTACTTTTAATTCTAGTGATTATTGAAGATACAAGACATATCCGGAAAGCTGTAATTGAAGACATGTTTCAAATCTCAACAAGTAGACTTTTTAATTTTGTGCAAAAAAGATTTTTGATTTCCACAAATTTCCACATCTCAAAAGTCAGTTTTAATATTACACCCACACCAGAGTGTGTTACACCCACACCAGCACTTTTTAACCAGCTTTTTACTGTTGTAGAGCTAGTGGGATAATACCCTTCTAAACTGTGCTCTTAATGTTCTATCCATTGGGGATCATTTTGAAACGTGAGCCGCATCCACCTGAACTGTGTGAGGCATTGTTTAGGGCAGGGTACTTTGTAATCCGCCTGCTGTAGAAATATTGACCGATGGCTCTGTAGAGTGCTACTGCCAGACGGTTTTGCATGGAAGCCTTGCATGGAATCTCCTGAGCAGGTATACACCACTGGACGCACTGGGACTCATAACTGAACTGAACTAATACCATCCTAACGTTCAAACTACATATCCTGCTTGAGATGTGTGATTTCATTTTTTTTAAGTAAATCTACACAACCACACAGCAGCGCCATGCTGCTTTACATTTCATATTTCCTCATGCAGGCGCAGAATGTACGTGCTAGTTAGCCATTGACTGTAGTCTTTGCGGTGTGTTCTATTGCAACTTTATGGCCGAGACACAGGCAACCCGAGGTGACGCAACATCGGCATTTGTCGAAACTAGTTGTTGGATGTCAGTTTGGCGTGTCAGGGCCTTTAAACGAATATTACAGGCTAAAACACTTTGAGATTGAGACACACCATCTAACATCGACGTACAATACATTCAAGGTTTTATTTTTATGAGACGTGTAATACCGTACTTCGTTATTTGTAATTAGTTTAGTTGCTTTTGTGTCAGCATTCCAACAACCTACTTCAGTGTGCTATTTTGCGGTTACCCAGAATTGCTTTTGCCAGCCCACTCTTTCTTTTGAGCTCTGTGAATACTGTGACAATCATGTGAGTAACCACTTAGTAAATTACCAATCTCTGTCAGTATGAATATTGCACAGATTAGTTTGTTTATGATTCAGAAACAGAATCCCAGAGTTGTCAGTTAGTTGTCATATTGCATTGGTGCAGTGGTTAATGTTATATGAAGATGAAGCTAACATCTTATGGTTGATCCTACAGTGTTTTGAGGACACTCCTATTCAGTTTTGGTGGGGATCTATAAGAAAACAAATGTGTTCTTTAGTACAATATCTCTGTAACGAAACAGGAAACAAGGTGTAACTCTGTCTTCTGCAGTTGTAGGTTTTCGGCCCAGGCTCTGTACTGTTCTCCCCAAGCAGTTCTGCTATTACACAGTAGGACCGCTGGATTCAAGATCGTGCCAGCATGTTGTCTAAATTTAACCGAGATCCACATGTAGGGGTCATTTGCTTTATTCAATGTGTTTATTGAGCTCAATTGAGCACAGTTTGTGTGTCAAGATCAGAATTTGTTGTACATTAGCATCCATGTTTATTTTTACCACCCTTGATATTCAAACTGAAACTATTTTTGCAAGAGTATATCTAGTGTAGGAAAAGGTTGCATGTCTTAGGCATGAGTAACTGTATGTGGAGGTTATATGGGAAACTAAATAGTAAGTATTTACTCAGGACCGAGCCTCTCGACAGAGGTTGAGGTTGAGGTGTGAGTAATGCAGGTCTAATCAGCTGGCGATGACAATGTTCTGCCATTGTTATCTGCAGAAGTAAGGAATAATTGTGCTTTTCACACACCATTATCATTTATTGCTGTGTGAAACATGTTTGTTTCAATGTATTCATGTATTATGTTAGGGCTTGCCCGACAACATATTTTGATAATGATTACATTTTCAGAACACATATTTGAATAGTTCCAAACAATGTTTTGAAGTAAATGCCCATTTCATCCATTGCATTTCTTCTGATCGTTTTTTTTCTTCCCAGTTACATTTATATGAGGGTAAATTTGTTAACACAAACGTGGTATTGTTTGAATAACACAGAAAACAAAACGCCAATATCTTGTAGGATTGCTGTGGAGACGACGGTGGCTTCAGGTCCACTGAATGGTCCGCCTCAATTATGGCAGCGCTTCAGTGTAGAAGTTTCCAAACAATCTGCTTGACCAGCATGCAAAGAGAAAACACACAAGCACTATTGTGGATGATTAATTGCCAAAAAGAGAAAACCATCACTACCTGTTGGATTCATGTTTATTAAAGTGACGGACAACCAAATATTTACGTCCACTTATGTTATTAAGGGTTATCAAGAAGTGCATTAAGCACCAGCAAGTTATGCTCCGTGAAATCCATTGCAATTGCATGTCATTTCAGTTTTATCGATTTGCTTCTATTCCTTCAAGCCGATTTAATGGGCGGAGTCTATTTTCCCACTTGGCTATGTAGCCAAGTGGGACAATTACCATACGCTCACATTATGGCGATGGTGCAGCTGAAATGAGGCTACAGTTTATCAGACTTTGAGAAAGTACAGACGCACAAAATAGCGAGGACAGTGCAGCGGGTCAGCCCACACCCATGCAATAAAGTTTATGTATGAGCTGACGCTGAGATGTATATTGGCATTTTTATTTTACAATTCCCAGACAAGCTGTTCGGTAGTAGGTACATGCCTCGGTGATATGTTATGGTTCCGTAACATTTTTAGATCTGGTGGTCTATCACTTTAAATGATATCCTGTTTATTATTATTATTATTATTATTATTATTATTATTATGTCTATTTAAACATTTAAATAGCTGCTGAATACATTAGTTCATTATTAAACCCATTAACCCCTGTTTGTCACAGCCTTTCTTCTATGGCAGAGGCTGACTAGTGGGAGCACTGCAAAATCCTTGGGAGAACCCTTTAATCAATATTATTATCACCAGGTAGGTTAAAGTGCTACACACCTTTTAGGCCTCTTAATGACTCCTTCCCTCTTGCCTCTTTCTCACACTGGACAGAAGGTGTACCAACGTTCCTCAATAATGTTCTACTGTCTGAATAGAATCCTAACAAATAATAATTGGATTATTTGAAATCATCAAATGAATGGTGTTCAATCTCTTTTGCTCCTATGGCAACCTGGCCCAGTGGCTTGGCAGGTAGTGGTGGTGGCACCAGAGGGATGGTGACAGGTGTGGGGGGGAGGGGCTGCTCCATATGCCTCAGGCACCAGACGGTTTAAACAGCAGCCACAGGTCTCTTCATCTGAACGCTCTTTGGGAACTGACAGTTTAAGATGCTACTTTATTATTCCCAGATGGAAAATGGGTGTGAACAGTAAAAGCAGTAATAGTTTATTTTCCCGCACTGACTTGTACACACACACACACACACACACACACACACACACACACACACACACACACACACACACACACACACACACACACACACACACACACACACACACACACACACTTCTCTGCACTCACAGAGAGCTCAAATTAT
>OMKQ01046112.1:10804-26843 GCA_900302335.1 Phycis phycis
AAACACACACACACACACACACACACACACACACACACACACTTGTCATTGTTGGAATTAGCGTTATTTGAGAGCTAAAGATTAAAAAGTGTTTGTGTGTCATTCATCATCCTGAATACAGTCCCCAGAACCTTCTGCAAAACACACTGATATATCCCAAGTGTGTGGATACAGTGTAAAGTCCTACCATTAAGAAAGAAAAAAACTAAGTATATGAAATACATTACAATACTAAAATAAACCCCTATTCTAAGATAAATCCAACAATATCAACCATTACTTGGGTCTAAGGCAGTGGATTATATAGTTCCAGGGTAGTGGGCTAGTGGTGAAGAGGAGTCTCTTTCCTGTACCCTGGTACATGCACAGACACAACTGGACAGACCCTTTAATTTAATCTTAGTAATCTTAAACGAACATGTGAAGTCTGCCTCAACACTTTGTTCTTTCAAATACTTAAATGCTTAATGCTTAAACAATGTCTGTTGTTGTTGTTATATATAACATTATTAATTAATTTTTTTGTTTTTGTTTATCATTTTATTGTGCTGTTGATTTTTTTTAACTTTTGATTTCTTCCTTTGTTTAGCACTATAAATGGCCTTTGTGTTTGACTGATGTTTTATGAATAAACTGATTCTAGGATTTTAGTTTTTGTCTCACCCAGTCCCCTCCCTCGTAGTTCACCAGATAACTATGTCCTCTCCCTCTTCCAAGAATCTCCCATGTCTTAGCCAGAATATTGTTTGTGGCACCAACTGACCCTTTTCACAGAGGCATCATCCTAAGAGACACACAGGTGTTGCTCATAACACTTATTATGGGTCCTTTTATGTGCCATGGCACATGTAGTAGACTAAACGAGCAAGGATAGGTCTACTACACGAGTCCTTCAACATAAAAGCATAGCATCTATAATTATTATTATTATGATAATTATAATAATACTTATTATTGTTATTATTGCTATTGTTATTGTTGTTGTTTATATAGTCCCTTTCAAATATCAGAGTTACACTGTGCTTCACAAAATTCAATACCAAAATAATGTTAGACAGATTAAACAGAAATTTCACTTACTCAGAAAATACAATTAAAAACAGGGATTTCAAGTAGTAGTCAAACATACATAGATACAACTAAGAATCCAAATGAATAAATAAAACATTGGATTTGGCATTAACAAACTGCTATACCAATTCCTGTTGGTACAGGAGGTTTTTTTTTAAGTTACTGAGATACTGAGATACTGAGATACTGACTCAGCTCATCTGATATTGAGTGGGAGTGGGGGAAAACAGTAAAAGCATGATGCCACACTTTAAGTCTGGCCCGTGGAACTATTAACAGCTTTTGATTCTCAGATTTGTGGGGTCTCAGAGCAGAATAAGTGGTTAGGAGTTCTGAAATGTAAAGTGAGCAAGACCATGTAATGATTTAAAGTAATCAATAAAATCTTAAATTTAATTCTGTAATGGATGGGGAGCCAGTGCAATTCAGCCAGGACCAGAGTGATGTGTTCCCTACGTAGCATGTTTGTTAGAAGTCTTGCATTCTGCACCAACATGTAGACGGGTAATTGCAACATTGTTTAGCCAAATAAATAATTAATTGAATAATGAAGTAGTCTAGGCGAGAGGAAGTAAAAGTGTAGATAGGTTATTCAACTATGTTTTTAGCGAGCATTAGTTTGACTTCTGCAATGTTTATTATTTGTAAAAATCAGGGTGTGACCCTTAATGACCCTTAATGTGCTGATTGAACTTGAGGTACAGATAAAAAACAAAACAGTTTTTTGCGTTAGTTGCAGTACCAATAATCATGATTTCGGTCTTATCTATGTTAATTTGCATGAAATTGAAAGACATCCAGTCTTTTATGGCAGTAAGGCAGCAATACAGTGAATCCTGATTGTTGCGATTTTCAGGACTGAATGAGACATACAAATGGGAATCATTGGCATAACAGTAATAAGACACAGAGGTGAAATGACGAACAACATGGCCAAAATATACAATCTAAACAAAATAGGGCCAAGGAGTGAGCCTTGTGGGACCCCACATGACATGAGAGCACTTGAACTGAAATTGTCAAGTGACACTGTTAGGAAGGGAAGAATACCACTCCAAGGCAACCCAATGCCTGACTGTTTAGTATAATTGTATGATCAACTCTATCAAAGTCAGCACCCAAGTCCAACAAAATGAGCATCGTGGAAATACTTGGTAGGATGTCATTTGTTACTCTGAGTAGGGCTGTGGTTCTCTCTAATGCAAGATTGGAATTTGTCAAATATATCATTTCCTTCCATTATTTCTAAAATTTGCTTAGAAACCCCCTTTTCAACAAGTTTTGAAACCAAGGGTAATATTGAAATAAGACTAGTTATGTGTTGAATCTAAACTAGGTTTCTTTAGGAGAGGCTTGATACAGGCCTGTATGAAATATAAATAGTTTGGGAACAGGCGTGATATAAGAGATTCATTTACAATGCTAAGAAGCCAAGGGGAGATGACTCCTAAAACCTCTTTGAACAATTTGAAAGGAAGAATGTCAGATTTACAAGTGGTGAGATTAGTATTAGGAAAGTAAGAGTCTCATTGTTCACCAGTGAATTAAATCAAGACTAACTCCCTCATATGGAGTCATTGAACCGTTTTCCATTTGCGTTCAGCTGTTCTACATTCTCTTTTTAGTTTTCTGATATCTTCATTTTATACAGTTCTTTTGGGTTTGAGGGATGAAATTCCATCCAGGGGATTTCAAAGGGGCTATTTGGTCCAGAATTCTCAAGCACATTGCTTGAGAATTACATTACATTATTACTACATTGTTACATTACATTACATTATTGCATTGTTGTATTGTCTTGAATAAAAACAACTAATTGAAATCAGTAGAGAAATGTAGAAGAAGGGCATTTAGCAGACACTTTTGTCCAAAGCGACTTACAATGAGTACATTTGTGGGGTTTGACGTGTGGACATTGGAGGTGGAGATCGAACCGTCAACCTTATGGTTAGTAGACAACCCGTTCTACCCACTGAGCTATGCTACCCAGAAATGTAAACATTATTGTGCTTTTTATCCAAATTTCTTGCGGATCACCAGGGACTGTGTATAGACACAGCTCACAAGAAGCAAGGGATCAGTTGACCGGATACAATGCAATAACACAGGTATAATACAGGTAGCTAATAATACTTTAGACTACACTCAATAAGAGTCCAAACTAAACAGGATAAACCCAACCACAACAAAGCATTAAGGATAACAATATATATAATAATCACAGCAAAATGTTAAATGTATTATGTCAAACCACACTACAAACTAAATAGTAGATCCCTGATCAGTTGAACAACCCAAAGATTGTAGCCTACTGATTTTCAGAATCATGCTTTAACAACAATTTACACTTTGCAACCTTTGTTAAACTCTTAATTATTCTTTACATCTTTGAAACTTTTCATAGTAGCATTAGCTAAAAAATGTTTAATATATACAGATTTAAGTCAAGGATGAGGCCATGCTTGAAGGGAGTGTAAATTGTGATGGAAGGTTTCTGTACATAAAAAGCAAGACGCGACACGACTGAAGCCATCTGTTTGTTGTGGTTCGCTAAATTCCTCCCATCAATTATTTTAATATTTTTTGTAAAAGATTTCTCTGAGTGATGCAACGTTTTGGGAGTGACATATGATATGCAACATAAGGTGAAGGAGGATGTTATGTATTGATCCCTGAACTAGGATTTTAACTGTAAAGGCAGGAATACTTGGAGAATGCCTTAAAGTTACATCACTATAATTTGTGGTTAAAACCAGATGCTGACTTTCTGTTTTGGAAATAGTAAAGTGACAGGGTGAAAAGTAAATATTAATTTCATGTCTTCAATACATTTTTTGGACAACAGTGAAAGTTCAAATGTAGTGGCTTTCATGGAGCGACAATTAATTTTCCCACATTGCGGGGGAGGGGGCAAAGTAGACGAGAATAACAACACATTCCCTGGATGGGGTTAATTGTGGATGAGCTTGATTTATTCTTGAGGAACGTTGTAGTTCAACTCTTTGTTTATGGAGTAAATGGCTGCAGTAGGAAAGGTACACACTGCAGTTGTATGCAACACACTATGTAGCTCATATACAAATTGCATTGCATTCATTAGGAAAAAAACACCTATTATGTTGATGTGATGAGGATTTTTGGTCAGTTTGAGTAGCTTGGAATTTGCCCCCAAGGTTATTGGGAATATGCTCTACCAACAACAACCTTGTGAATCATAATTTTTTGGTAAAATGGGTGTAGTGAAAATAATATAATAAGAGGGTAATGCGCAATATGTAAACACAAATTATCTTTCATCTTGTAATAAGCATATGAACACTACAGACTGGAAATTGGAAATTACATTGTAATGAAAAGTATATGTTTATTAGGATAACATTTTCAATCAATATCATGCTTATCTGCACTGTCTCTAGAGCAACACAGACATAGGCACACACACACACACACACACACACACACACACACACACACACACACACACACTCCTTGGTAGTGGGTATATTACCATACAACTGTGTACAAAATTGACCCTTTGCCCTCTTATTGATCTCTACCTTCGTATATCTCTCTACAATGTCTGTTGGGTATTGTTGCACTGACAGTTGCACAATTTGTCATGGTTGAACAAATATTGGTCCCACTAGTGTCCCCTAAGGTGAATTGTGCTCTCTGTGATGTTATTTTATTTCAATACAGAGTGAACCTTCTGCATTAAAGAACAACTAACTTAATGTCGGGTTTCAGAAGTCATTGGTACATACAGTGACATGTAAACATATTAACTTATAATTTAGTATTCATTTTTCACGTATTGATGTTGTGTGGGTGTGAATGTGAGCACGGCTTGCAGGGGGTTGTGTTTGTGACATACATGGCCATTAAGGTGACAACACCACTATTTACACTTGCAGTGTTCAGCCGTGTGCGTTGGAGGAACATGTTCATACTTGAACATGCATGCCGTGTGTACATGTATGCCATATGATCAAGGCTGGGTAAATGTTTTTGGCTGATTATATCTTTGCGGTATTGGTTTATCTCCTCTTCTCCTCTTGATTTTGAATGAGATTTAGATTTATGTTAATTTAGTGATTACATACATTTCACATTGATTCCCTAATCTACATTCTTCCCTCTCCATCTTACATTTACACTCTTTATCCTGGCATGTGCAAAAAGAAGGTCCCGATGGGTTTCACTATAAATAAATGTGTTGTAAATGGCTAAGGCAAAATCTGTTTCTAAAAGATTCATCGTTACGTGACTCATCAATATTGCGTGGAGTCTCGGGATGGAATACTTCTAGAATATGTAAACGTGTTACTGATGAGGCTTCAGTATAACGAGTGTCCAGCAATAGTGCTGACTTGAGCGGCACATCAGCACTGCATGTTATGAAGTACATCTTTCTGCACAGAGTTAATAAAGCACAGCCTTCGCTTCAGCTGATTTCCAGCCATCAACCACGGGTGTTGGCGACCAGGCGCACTTCACATCTGATAAACATGTTTGCTCCTGCCACAGAGTGGTTCCCCTGCACTCTTGTCCTGACTAATGGTATACGAGTGGTACTTGGGCAGTGTCAATGATGACCCGTAATGCATTTAAAGGAAAGTAGGGTGCTTTTTGTCCCAGTTGTATTCCCGCAGCATTCATCCTGGCCGCTTAAGCACCCAATGTGGGGGCACATTCCCGGAGGCTCACCTTAAAGGAAAACCAAACCAAACAACTTATTTTAGATGCAAAGTGATGACGTGGGTTACAAAGCAGTACTGTGTTTTGATCCTGGACCCAATCTAGAGTGCTCAAAGTTAAGTTAATCTTTAAAACATAGGAGAAGATGTAAATATAGAGTCAAATCGCCCTCTGTGGCTTAAACGGCCATACCTGTGTGCCTGCATGCATGCTTTTTACTTGAAGCAGCATCACTTGTGTCGCATGATGATCTTTGTAAATATCGTCCGTTTGAATTGAAGAATTTGAATTATGAGACAAAAAGCTGTCAGTCTCATATGATTTATTCCATTTGGCTATATTCTTGAGTTGTTTTGCTTGCACTGCCTAAAAATACCTATGCTATGTTGATACACACATGCACAATTCCCTTTCGCCGGAGTGCATCTAGAGAGTACAATGTTAAAATACCTCTACTGCAAAAGAGACTCCCATTCATTTATACACAGATTTGAAATGTCTGTATTGAGTGTGTATACAATGCACTTTATCAGTATTCCATCAATTTGGACTGAATGCAAACATGGCACAAAAGCCTGCTGACTGCACAATTATTTTTCTAAAGTGTATGTTATTTTTGGCTTATTTCTTTTTCTATATCCTGTGGGGTGAAGCTACATGTTGTATTTGCACAAATCAACCGTTTACAAACACTGTCCTCCGCTACGTTAGCTAACTCAGGCAGAACTAAATAGACTGAGATTACATAGGACAACATATGAATCAATGGGCTGATAAGGCTCACCCAGCTTGCAATGCTCAGATTTGATATGTCTCTATTGTTATGTTATTTATCTAAATTGTAATAAGCCGGGCCACTGACATTTATACTGCACCAATGTATCTCATTGGCTCTGCATCCATCACAGTGATCCTGCTGCTAGTCTAAAATGCACTAAACCAATGTTACGTAACCAGAGTAGATCTGATTGCATCATCTTTTAAACGGTGAGCAAATCTCTGGTGTGTAAATTGTGAATGCATGACCTTAACATGGTATATGCAGGACTACATTGTTTTCCTTTATCTACTGGTATCCAGAAGTGTAGTGCAAAAAAAAAACCCTAAACAACAATATTCCTGCATGGTCAGTGGCTTACACAAGGTTACCATGGGTGATTGTTTCGCAATTTCCTAAAAATACTAAATCACTTGAATAATATAATCTGTGTAAAAATAATGCACATTTTGAAGGATAATATATGTTTTTCATATATTGCTTTTGCATTTTTAATTATTCAACTTCATTCAACCCCAGACGGCAATTGATGGTGTAGCAAGACATATAAACCAGACTGCCATAGATACAAGACTATAAAATAAAAAACCAACATAGGGTCCCTCAAACAGAAAGTTTAATGACCCGAGGTGAACAGCAGTGGTGGTCCCAGGTTGACTGTCCCAATCACAGAATTGCATCCCACAATAAAGGACAAAAGTGTTGACAAGAAAATAGTCTGGAAGTCAGTTACAAGATCAACATGTATGGTTGTTGAGTTAACTCAACAACCGTATGTGAAAAATCCGACATTGTCATCATAAACAAAAAGCTGAGGTCAGCCAAGGTTGGAAAGATTGTCACAACCATCAACATAATCGGCATCCTTACCTTCATCATCATCATCATCATCATCAAAGAACAACACCATCACTTCACTTCACATCACTTCTATATACCTCCCTGGCTTGAGTTCAAAAAAGAAATGGCAGTGAGAATGAATGAGTGCCTGTATGTGTTGCTCTTTATAGTGGGAAATCCAGACTGGGAGCCAGACAGGGGTGGGCGCTGACTGATAAGTTGGAGTTAGCCTCCCACATTACTTGTCTGTTATACAAGTCAATGAGGTTACTTTGCTGGACGATTACGATGTTCTAGCACCTGTCCCTTGATGGCAGTGCTCAGAGGAGCCGACGGCTTTCACCTGAAATGGTAAAACGGGACCATGATCATGTCATCGGCGTGGATGAGACTGACAATATTGGAGTCATCTGTACAGTTTTTAATGTTTCTGTTGTCATGCTGGCTGCGTCAATGTTGCATCAATGTTGATATGAAGAATGTTGTGGAGCTGTGAAAGGGCGCGCCCCTAAGGAGACCCCAACGACGATGACGTCTCCCCAGGCAAGCAACCATTCACCCTTACTCTCTGAGTTCTGGCAGTTGAAATGTTTTCGAACATTTGTCTACTAAATTATGGTGTTGGAATTGTATTACAAGCTGATGAAATCCTAGCATGTGTGTTGCCATCAACAAGGTGTTTGAATAACAGGTAACAGAGTGGCACTATCTGTCACTCCGCCGCCCCTGGTTCAGCCCTATAAGCAAACTGCCGGTCAATCGAAAATATTGTTTTCGTAAGGATCTCCTTTTTCAGCAGTTTTCCGAAAGACTTCATCACTAGAGGTGTTATGGCAACTCATTTAGTACTATGGGGTGATTGTGAATGCATGTAACATTCCTCTACATTACATTTGACAATGTACACGATCACATGATATTTGCATTATCAAAATTTTGAATTCCAATTTAACATTGTTTTTGGACTGAGCATTTCTTCATTGGTAAGTTTAGTTAGAAAGCAGTTCAATATACCCTTCCTTATGAAATGTGTTACTTAAGTTGATGCGCATGGGTGTGCACTACCCACCACCGGTGGAAGACCAGAAACAGGGAAAAGATTTGGTCATGCCATAGATGATCGTAGAGCAATACATGACCACCGTCAAGTACAAGTGTGCACATGTGCATCCACATACGGTTACATACATTGGGGATTCCATTGTATAAGTGAAACCTCAGAGGCCCACACAACCTTTCATTAAATAATTTGACATGGTGCGATTTTTTTTTAATACATTTACTTTCAGATGCGCCATCAAAGAATGCATTCAAGATGGGGAGGGAAAATAAATCAAAATTAATTGGCAATCATGTATGCAGATGTGAGCACATCCCTAGATATTGGCTTGTGCTTCTGGTTCTTTGTGTGTATAGGCTGTTCTTTGTCTCTCCATCTCTCTCTAGATCAATCCTGTAAAAGTGTGGTAGTATAAAGAGAGCAAGAATTTCAAATGAAAGTCAAAGTCCAAAAGGCTGATGAGTGAGTTGTGACCTTTTAAAAGACCCTACCCCTTCCTCTAAAACCCACTGCTCAATCCCGATATGTCCTTGTGCTGTTATGTCTTCAGCTCCACACCTTAGATGTTACCAAAGTGTTCCTCTCCCCAATTTTTGTTTGTGACAGTGGCACGGCATAACATTTGCGTCACAAGTTCATAAGATGGTACAAACTACTAACTCCTCCAAAATACAATGGTTGTATATTTTTGGGGTTAGTTGGATAATTACATGAAATGTGTAAATGATGTTGCAACTGCAACAATGTTCTAACACTGAAAAATAGTTGTTTAATATCAACTATTTTGGTAAGAATTTATAATGACTGAGAATCCAATATTGTTATTCCATTACATTGATTTGTGCAAGCTTTTAGACTTACTAAAGTAAACTGAATAACAAAAGCCATACCATGGGATTATTATTTCTGAACATCACCTATATAAATTGCTACTTCATATTGTGACCAGTATGAATAAGGCAAACATTTATACATTTGGCATGTATTGTGTCTACATTTGTATGGGTTGTTATAATACATATAAAAGGTTTTGGCCTTGCATTGTGTGCATGATTGGAATACAAAAAAGTAAATTTTGTCAACAGCAAGAACAACATTGTTATGCAATATTTTCCAGAACAACTTGCAGTTTATATTTTACTAATAGTAGAATAATGTAACCTTTCATCCCATTATTTATCGTTACCTTTGACCTGTGTGTTGCTACTACTGTTGTGGAATATGGTATGAAAATAAATATCTTCACCTTTGCTCCTGAGTTGGTAAGGGCACTCGATGAATGGACACTGCAGACTTGGACTAAAAGTTGTATCAATAAGTAGTTCTGACTGAATTTCAGGGCTTCCGTCAGGTATATGGTAATGGTGAGGGCTAGCATCATACCAGAGGCTGTTCACCTTGGAGCTCTGCTGTGGATATGGGTACAGCCTGGTGCGAGATTTGCACTTTATCACCCTTCTATTGCATTTACTTGATCAGACTGAATTCTGAAGTCTTCCAGCCAGGCAAATCTTTTTTAACTTAAAATCTCTACTTTTAGTGAATTAATTCCATTTCTACATGATACGTTCAACAGTAAATGTAGCTGTTTTGTTTGAGCGACTTTTAAAAAAAGGCTTGCATCTGCGTTTTAAACTCTATACACCATATGTTTGTCAGAGCATAGTATATACATAGCACATGCATACTTTCCTTGGTGAGGGCAAGTTAATTGTAATCGGATGTTGGTACTCGTGTTTAATGTCGTCCTTTTTTCAGTGGGAAAAAGTGTGATACCTAGATCTCAGATCACACCCAGAAATTGAATCAAGATGAAAGTAATCTCCTCATATTATTCAGTAATGAGTACTCCTCCAAGCAATCCAAGCCTACTATTCAGCTAAATAAAGGCTGTA
Source organism: Phycis phycis (assembly GCA_900302335.1). Lineage (NCBI taxonomy): Eukaryota > Metazoa > Chordata > Actinopteri > Gadiformes > Phycidae > Phycis > Phycis phycis. Next base: position 21,147 of record OMKQ01046112.1, read on the forward strand.
ACTGCTCCAGCCCTTCCCAACTCTATAAATCTTCATTTCTCTCACACATCATGTACCGTTTGGAATTAAATAAGGGTTTTACATCCATATATTGCTGCTATTTCCATCTTCCTTTAGTGGTAATCGGAAGGTATCATGTAGCACAATGGGGGAAATTATATAATGTTTGCCTCCCTCTGTATACTATGCACATTGGAACCTGGGAAGAGAATATGTGGGTCATTCTCAATTTCTCATCAGTCCTTGATGTTGCTGGATACAGCTGTACAAACAATATATATCAAATCAATGCTTTGTTTCCCTACATATTGTCACACCTTATTTGCACAAAGGCCAAAACACAATCCTTATATCAATCAATCCAAATATCTAATGGGAAGCTAAAAAGATATTGAAATGTGTTGAGATGGCAGTCCTAGTGATATGTTGTCTGCAATGACCCATTCCACCCAACCCTTCTTTGTGTATATATCTTATTGTATTGTATTGTATTGTATGTATATATTTTTTAAGGTTTTATCTAGCAAACTAAAGTTGTATATATAATGATTGGTTTAATTTATTCATGATTGGCTCTGCAGCTCTTCTAAGCTGAATTTTTCATTAAAACCAAGGCACACATTTAGTGCTTGACTGTGTTTTCATTTGAACTTTTCAACAAACATCTGCATCTTTTTCGTTGAGGTTAATCATTCAAATGTCTTGTTGTTTTCCTGTCACATCTTATTAAGCTTTTGCATGTATTTGTCTCACCCTTCCCAGCATGCCAATGTCCAATGTCACGCCAGCCTTGTTGTCTTGCATCTCACTCAATGAAGTGTCTCTCCTTTCCCGGGGCTGCAAAAAAAAAAAAAAAAAGGTTTCCTTATCTAGAGGAGGAGATTATTTGTGTCTGATATCTTGTGTGTGCTGTGGCAGCTATCAAGTGAGCGATACTCGTGGGACAATTTTCTAAGACCATACGGAGCGGTCACCTCCTCTCATAGCTTGGACCCCACTGAAAGCAAAGGGAAACTGAGGTGAGGAAAAGAGGAAACATTCTTTTTCTTCTTTAAACCATCACTGTGTATACGCAGTATGCTACAGAGATGCATTATGCATTCAGCTTCAGATGGATGGAGTTAGCAACATATCTGTGTGTAATATTAAGGGTGGCAGTTGCTTACAGCAGCCATCTGATGGGTCTGAATGTTCTCTGGCTGTTTCCCATTCCCCTCCTGGCAAGTAAATGTCAAAGTCCTTGAGAAAGAACACTTACTCCCTAACTTCTTTTGACAGTCTGCTAGATGCTTTGCACGATGGGGACATCGATGTGAAGGCAGACTATGCCATTTAGTTAAAACGTTGAATCTTCGGTCTATCATCAATGGTCAACCGTCAACAGTGTTTGTTGCTTGATGATCTCCTGGTTAATCCAATGGGTAGACCGCTCTGTTAACCCTGCCAGGGTTAACAGGGGTTTGATTCCCAATCGGACAACCTACGCTGAGAATTTACACAGTCAAGATACCGTAACACTGATATTATAATATGATATATATATATATTGTATATTAGATATGATATAATAATATAATATATGATTTTATCAGAATAATATAACCCTATGTTAAAGAACAAAGTAAAGTTAATTTTGAGACAGGGGTTACTTTATTACAGTCAACATGTGAGACAGTGTTGATGGATAGTGGAACGGTGAGATTGGAGGTTAGAATGTTGAAGAAAAATTGTATTGTGGTTATTATAAAATAAATTGTGGCTCACAATATGTTCACATATTTCTTGGTAATTTGGTACTGGATTATATTTGTCCTCAGTTCTGTTCAGCACTGTCTCAGCACCACATTATTTTCACTTTATATATATATACCCCCCTTCTGTCTAATGCCTGTTGGCTCTGCAAATGATATTTGAAAGTATAGAAAAGTAACAAAAGCCCTTTGTCAAGCCTCACAAACATTGTGTTCTGTGCCCTTGAAAGACAAATATTTACCGTGAATGATGCACAAAATACAACAACCAGATGAAAACATTTCCTCAGCAACACATTGCAGTTTAGTTTGAGTTATACAATCATGCCGCTCTCTTCGAATCATAGAATTATAATGGCATGTCATTCATTGGATAAATTCGAACAGAAAGCTAAATAATAAGATTAATGTATGCTGATGTTGCAATGTGAACAATGTATGCCAGTTCTTTCAGCTATTCCATGGCTGATTTTGCCTGCCTCGTGATGACAAATCACGGCATGTGTCAGAAATAAACAAAGTTATGGTTCTGAGGGTCACAGCAAAATGTGCCATGTTTCCATTGATCGACAGATAATGGAAACTCCTCTACCACCAATATCCAGTATGACCTTGGTTTTGGTCAAGATGACATGTAGTTGGAACACTCTCAGGATATTTTGATATTTATTTTTCATACATTCCAGCATTCCTCAGGATAACTAGCACATCTTGTCAGGGCTGTTTCGTAGTGTCACATTCACACCTGACATTATTTATTTGTTCTTTTTATAAAACTAATTTAAGACCAAAAGAAGACAGTTTGGCCCAATATAATGATAAGATCCAAGTGACCTTGGCCGTCCGATCCTGTCCTCTCAGGAACATGATCGGTATTCGTCTGTAGTGTGGCTTAAAAAGATTGATCTGCACTTGGATTCCCCTGGTTATTTTTTTTTTTTTTGCTCAGATCTGTGCATTTCAACAAGGGCTGTCCTGAGCAACCGAAGGGCGAAGGAGGAACTTTGAAGTGCAGCTTAAGCTGACAGAGAACACAGCAGGATCCATAGCTTTCCCATATGTTCATTACTAAGCCCACCATTCACAGGGGTACAGGCGATTACTAGGAATCCTGTGAGCCCATCTCAAATGAGAACCTGTTAGCGATGCATATTTTCCCTGTTCTTGTTCCTTCCCTGTTTAACTTACTTTTATGTTAGATCAAGTTACTCACTAAGGAACACATTGGTGATGTGAAAAGCTGGTGATGTGGAAAGCCGTTGGAAGATAATTGGACTTCTTGGACGTTAACTTGGACTCCAATTTGCTCTATCTTCATCAGCCATTGCAAATGAGTTATTATCATTGCAAATTTAATCTTCAATGATCAGCTTTTGACATGAAATGTATTTTGTCTAGATTGCAGGCCTTGGGAGTCATCAATTTTAAAGGTCGCCTCAAGTATATTTTATTATTTATTGCATTTATCAGCAATTTAGTTTTCAATGGCACCCTTTGCTACAACGTATTGATTGTTTATTGAATTTGTCATGTTTTACACTTGTTTATTTTCAAGCAGTCTATTGTGTATTGCATATACAATGTGTTATGAAAGCATGATATATTGGTTATCCTCATAATTACAATCATACATAAAAGATATGCCCGATAAGTAACACCAATATATGATGTTTTATTTATGTACCAACACCATTGACAATGTGACCCAGTAACATGGGTGTGTTGTCAAAGTATTCAAAGTAAGCCTGAAAGCACTGTGTTGTGTAGTCTTCTCCCATTTGAATAACAAAACCTAATCTTTTGCAGCTGCAGCAGAATAGTACATCTGGCCATTCACTGCATTGGCGGTAATAACTCTGGAATTATACAGTGGGTTTTCATCATTGAACCTTTGTGTTCATTCTCACTGTTGTGTTGAAAGAGTTGAAAGTCAGATGACTACTCACCCACAGGACAATCTGTTTAAAGTATATTTGTTTGTACTTTGCCTACTTTCATTATTTCATGTTCTGGCTATCATTTGAAAGTTTTACTTTTGGACATGGCTAGTTAAACTACAATTACTCTTTCATTTTTATATATTACGCTTAATTTAAGGGGTTAAAGGGGTTCTAAAGTGAAAGAGAAAACCGGTTTGTAACAGCACAACACGCTCACAATCGACACCAGAGATCCCCGCTTGATATGCTAGGGCAGGTTTCAGGCTTGTATCACATTCATGGTTTTGTCTCTGAGAATGGGTGCGGTACCAGTTTTATTACCCTTGATTCCGATCTCTTGAGTTCATTCAGCTCCTCTCTGCAGACCCTATCGAAGGCCTTTTCCAAAAATGTTGAAATGCACAGACCAATCAGCGCTCCGGAGAGGGATGATTTATTGATGACAAACAAGGAGCAGTCAGCTTCTCTTTCCTTTTTTAATTTTACTGAATAACAATATTAACAGAAAACTACCCAGCAGGCTTTTCGCAGAGCTGAAGAGCTGTACGTAAGATTTAAGATTAAGAAGAAGATTAAGAAGTGTTCTAATTTGACTATATTCTGTTAGAAATGCCATAGCCATTCAGCTATTAGTGAGTGAAAGACTCTATAAGAATACCTGCTGGACTCCTGCCTCTGTTTGGTCAGAAATGAGCCGGCAGCGGTGTCAAATCTAAAATAGCTCCATCACAGGACTTCTGTGATTGGTTCTGGGAATCCAGCTTGCCTGTCAATTACATTTGCGAACAAGTGTCGATATCTTGCTCTCTCTTTACAACTCTCAAATCTCACCTACAGCAGCTTTAATTCAATTTCTAAATATAGTTACGCTCGGTTGTTGTGACCTTTTTAACCATAATTCCTAAAATGAATCAATAACTACATGTGTAAACCAAGGAGCTTGTCTATGTGCCTGTGAGGCTCTAGGCAAAAACTTTCTATGCTGAAAGTAATAATAATAATAATTAAAAAAAAACCTAGTTAGTAGAAACATGCTGTTTGCATTCATCAACAACTACAGAGCATGTGCATGTTTTTTATCCAAAACGTTAAGATGCCAAAACATTTTCGCCAAAAAAGCTGTCTTATTTTTCCTTCTTGTATAATCAGTTTGAAAAGCAGCTGTTTATAATGAAGCATTGTCAGATAGTTGCATGGTAATCAATGGTCTGTTCGAAGCTCACCAGTGGTGCTCTGGTGTGGGCTCATCTTACCAGAGCATGTTCTGGTGTGTCCCTTTCAATCGCAAATTGTTTCTTCCCTCCCGCTCTAATCTCATTTCCGACGGTAATTCCCGTTCCGGGAAACAGTGTGCTGACACTGTGCATTGCGATAATGATTCATGTACACAACCAAGTGGGTTCTCACAAACACCCCTGGCATAGAGAAAATGAGAGGCATCCCCTGGTAAGATTCTCCTGCAAGCTTCCATGCAAATAATGGGTTTGCAAGGTTTGTTTATTTAATTTATTGATTTTTTTGCTGCTGTGGCTACTATGGATATCGCATTCGATTTTTATCAATTCAAATATGTGTGTATGCATTTGCATTCTGTTGATCCTTATGGCAGTTAGTGAGGAGTATTGGGTCTGTAATAGCTGAAAAACAGCCAAAACACACACATCATCCCAGAACCAGTAGTGTTGTTCTGGTACAAAATAATAGAAGTTTTTGTAAACTCACGTTTACAAAACCAGGTGGGTTGAGGAGTATTTTGCGTTAGCTCCACCAGACCCTCTCTGAAGGAATAACCACTGCTGGGTGATGGAAACACGTCACCCAGTTCACAAAATTCATAATACTGCAAATGCAAGGGCTTTCATTGGTGGGCCATTGGCATAATCACAATTGCGTTACCTCATTCAGCTAGTTCAGATAGCTCATTACAGTAACTTAACCCCAACACACACACACACACACACACACACACACACACACATTTTAAGGACACACACGTTTCAAAGACA
>OMKQ01046113.1:0-18003 GCA_900302335.1 Phycis phycis
ACAGAAGAGACGGCTGCCGTTGACGGGAGGGTCCGGAGGTGTGCCGTTATTTCCGGGTAGATGTTCCAAAGTGTGGACTGGGAAACGGCTTTGGGGAACCGCGTTCAGAATGGTAACCCACAAGGAGGAGGAAATGCATATCATGTGCATGTCCAACCTTCTCGAATAATATCCTGTGTGGAACAACAGCTAGCTATCCAATTGTGGATGATATTTACTGATGACAGAGCAGTTGTTTTTTTTTCATGCGATCGGATCTCACTCGGCAGTGTAGTGAATAATACTTATCTATTGAGGATGTATAATCATTACCATTTTCTGAAAGACATGCGGCGAAATATTGCGTTTCATTTATCCTGGAACACTTGCGTTGCCTTGTGCTTTGAGACAGAATGGGCCCTTCAAGAATATATTTCAAAAAATACTTTATGAAGATCTCACACAAGGCCTAATAATTCTATCAGGAAGCAATCGTAGCCTTTTGATTCTCTCACAGTGAAGAGCTTCTAGCTAATGGAAGATTTACTTGTAGATTCGGTCGAGTGGATTTCCATGGTTTTTTGAGTTTTGAGTTGTAATGTTTCCCGTATTAGGATCAGCCGTTTAACTTGAGAATGTTTTCTTGAAGGTTTTTGAATGTATATCTCCCTCATTGTGTGCCTAATCACTACCTGCAAATGAGGGTATTACGTTTGTGAACTGTGAAATGTTTTGGGTAAATGGAGCGATGCGCATGGCTTTTGTCTGCAGGTCTGTGTGTGTTGCATGGATTGGGCAGGATGATGTTATGGCTCTGATGTTGAGCGTGTGTACGCGTATCATCACTTCTACTTGTAATACGCAAAGTAGGATTGGTCCAGGACTTGCAAGGCCCACCCAGTTTTCTCTGAGTCCACCCACTTTCTGGCTGCCTACACTTGGGGATTAGCGGGTAAATGGATCTTGTTTTCATGCTGTAGTTGAACTATAACCACCCCACTTATTGCATACTTTAATAAGTGGTTTCATAATCACCAATGCCTTTCGGGGAGTGCAATGGTTAAGCATTTTTCTTTCTAAATAAATAAATAATACAACGTAAAAAAATAGTAGATAAAGGAGAGCAAAGTGAGGCTTTTAAAAGTTTAAACCCTTGTCAGCTAACAGGCTGCAATCAAAAGCTTTGTATCGCCACACAAGAACCAATCGAGTGAGCAGTCAGCAAACCCTGTTCTTATGTCTCCCAGGTATCAGAGAGGCAATCCAAGAGAAAAGCCATCATGTTGTTTAAAATCAAGTGACTACACCAACAATACCCCTGACTAAGCTACAACCATCCAGCTTTTCAAAAATGAACCTCAATTCCCCAGTCTTTAAAAAGTCCTGCATTTCCAAGAGGTGTGAAAGTATGGGTGTGTACAATTAAAAAAACTAAAACAAAACAAGGACAGAAAACACTCCCTCAAAGGCCCTGACTGCACTGTTTAATGCTTGAGAGATCACATTTGATTGTGGAACTTTAACTTGAGGCTGTTGCTGCCAATTCTGTAACGGTTCTAGGTTTCTGTAGTGCAGGTGGTGTTGAACACAAAGGTTAGAAAAACAATGTTGATTGGGACAGGGCCAACCCACTGACTCACCACATTTTCCCATTCATTATCATATTGTGTTCGACTAGTCTTTTATCTGCGATATACAATTAAAAAAACATTATGCGATTTGGTAATGAGATTTTAGAGGAAAGAGTGGAGTTGAGTTCCTTGAGGATCATACTATTCATATTTAAGTCAAGTATGTTTGCATCTGTTTTCCAAAGTAGTGGCATTCATTTGATTCCAAACAACAACAACAACAACAACAACAACAACAACCATAAGTGCTGCTCGTAGTGTATGCAAGGTACAGTGAGGTAAGAAACATGCAGTCAAGTGATGCAGGAAGTCCATATCATTGTGCACAGCCAAGCTCAGACACAGTCAGACAGATGGCCCTACAGAGTGCAAAACACTACGGCCGCATCCATTTCAACCCCAATTCACAAGGACTTACCCAATTAACAGCAGCACAACACACACAATGACAAATCCAACGGTGTACTTCAGAGCATTCCTCACTTGCTGTAATGAAAGGAAAAGGAAGAAGTTGATGAAACCGTTACACGTTAACTACCGACTGGTTGCCGTAGACAGAGTTCAATCAAATCTGGGATTTTCCCTGCTGTGTGAGGAAACTCAGGCAAGTTTGTTCACAGTGTTCACAGTGCAAAATTTGCCGAGAGCCTGCCTTGTTTTGTAATAACTGACAGTCAGGGACAGTGAATTTAAGATAAAACATGAAATTATTGAACCATTTGACTAAATTATCCATCAGACATGAATAAATCATCAAGTTGCCAAAACACTACTGCTATCAATAATGGCATAATATTACTGTATAACTTATAATTCAAGAATGTATAAAAAACAAGAATTATACAATTATAGTACCAGAACAAATAAATGAAAGTATAAAAAAAACACTAATGCAAAATTAATCGGTAACTTGTTTTGTACATAATGCAGAATATATTAAATACAACTGATAGAATTTCATCAGTGAAAAAGAGTTCAGCCAGTGAAATGAATTATTGCTACTTTAAATTACACTATTTGGTTAGGTGACTCTTCAAATTGCTGTTTATGCAAACAAGCAATTTTTAATAACCTGAAATCATCCTTTTTTTGTCACTGTTAAACCACATAGATATAACCTCTGGTTCCATGTATTTAAATTGGCCTTAGCTTGTATGGCTTGTACGACCTGCATTTGAATAGGTTGAGTACATCACATTATACCACAATATCACCATTGTTACCATTTCAATTACATGTACTTTGGCCAAAGCTCAGCATAATGAATGTCAGTGGAGGTTAAGTTATACCAGGATTGTGAGTACGTTTTACTCGCCATACAACAATGCAGTCATTAAAAAATGGAGTTCTCACTGAGCATCTGTTGGTCTCGTCATCCTTTTCTTCATAGTAGAAATAAACAAAGGGGATCCACAGGAAGACGCAGAACAGTATGATGGAGTAGAGCGCTGTAGGAGATAAAGAGATGATGCCAATTAACTTTCTTTATCTGTCAAATCTATCTATTTGACTTTGTTCGGTGTGTTCATTTGATTGCCAAGAAATTTGACAAAAACACATCTTTTGTCAAATGAACTAAACTGGGAAACTTAGCATCACACAACAAATACATTGAAATACATTGGAGGCTGGTTTGGTTTCTATAACATTTCCCCACTCTAATCCAAAAGTAGTCCAAATTGCGATCCTGTCAGAGGGTAAACTAGCTTTACTCTGCACCTGTCAGTCGAGCATGCTACATAATTATTTAAACTACCATCAAATGTGATTGAAAATACTGAGTGAGTGAATTTAAATGCTACTCTCTTCAACTAGACTTACAATACAACTTATGAGAAGAGTTAACATCAACTAGCTGGCTACTGTTAACTAGCAATAACCTTCAGGAGAAATTACAATAAATAAATACTAAATTGGTTCCATGTTAGCTTCACGAATACCAGACAGAGATTAACGAACTATGTCCTGCAAAAAAAGATAAGTAGAGTGGTGAAATAGACAAACAAGACACAGCATAATAGAGCAAAATTTGAGATGAAAAACAAGAACTGAGAGTCTGCCAGGTCCAGGGGACAGGAAGGATTGTACCAGATGTTTAGTCTTCCATCAAGACCTCTCGGAAAAGCATGATGTTCTCCCTGCAGCTAGTGTTTGTGTGTGTGTGTGTGTGTGTGTGTGTGTGTGTGTGTTACACTCGGCATTCAGGGTAGTTCTTACTTTGTCGGGGATTCATTGAATCAAGGCATTTCTTATTTCTCCCATGTACCAACCTATTTTACACTGTCAGTACAGTTGCGAGATAAAGAGAAAAATACTTTACTTTACTTCTGTCAGACAAGGGATGTAGCTAGTAAATCAGTGTGCGGAAGCAAAAGGAAACCCATCTAATGCATTTTCTCCTCATATTAAACAATGGTATGAAATGAAACTGCAAGAACCTGTAGCCCTTTCTACATATGAGATATTCCAAAACAACTTAGTGCAGTGAAGGCTAAGCAAGTGATCCAAATCCTTAACATGACACAAGCACTTATGGGGCGGCCATTTTGCTGAGCTATGAAGCGTTATAAAACTGAGGCCACCGACGGTTCTTCATCAGCATCAATGCGATAGCGTTGACCACGTTGATCATGGACCACCTCCGGTGGGGTCTGTACCTATTGGCTGGGATTATGGGAGTGTCATCTCTGCCCTAAGAAAAACGTGAGCAGAGCCCACGGAAGGGCCGCGACCCATCGGGTGTTCGACCGACCCGAAGCTCATCCACGTCACCCCCACTCCCCCGGGGCCCTCCCCCGGGGCCCTCCCCCAGGGCCCTCTCCCGAGGTCCACTCCTGGGGCTTCCGATCTCCTCAGCAGACACCCTTCAACGTCGGGGGCGTCAAGCCACCTTCATTACAGCGACTCAAGAGGGCCGCGCCTCACTGTCTTCCTCCCGCAGCCCGGGAGCAGCCAGCCATCCGCCGTTTGAATGACAGAATCACCGTCTTTTGGCGGCCGCTGAAGACCGATCTCATCAGGAGATCACCATGCTGGAGACGCGGAGCGACGCGGACCCTGCGTTAGCCAGCCAGGAGGCGGATCTCTGGCTGTTGAACGTGAACGAAAGCCGCAAACAATTCTGCACAGAATTGATTGTGCCGGAGGAAGAGGTTATAAGGCCTTCGTTTTAATTATCAGCCGTTATATTCAACACTATTTAGAAAAAAGGTGTGATCGTTTTTTTTATGGTTACGTCTCACTGGATTTCACACATTTTGTCTGGGGAAAAAGTACAGAGCCGAGTGAAACCCTACCACTGACCTCCACAGCTAACAAGACACATTATAACCATGTACAGCTCACATAAAATTTATTGATTTTTATACTTCTACTTCTACCACTGGGTATTACGTCCAAATAGGGGAGGGGTGTACCATTCATTGCGCAACGTAGGTGTAATGGAAAGTACAAAGGCAATTAATAACACTTCTGCAGAATTGCATTTTTTTTGTTTTTATAGGGCTCAGTCAATACCAGTTCCAACGTAACTATGTACGGGGAAACAATGTGAAGCAAACTAAAGTGAATCCCGAAGCATCACATTAAACAAAAAAAAACTGGAATACTGTGTTGAAAACATTCTCAACAGAAACAAAAAAATAACAGACTATTCTTACCGTTATAACTTTTTGTTTGGAGATTTTTTATACAAGCAACTTCATTTGGACGGTGACACTGTAAAATATTAGTAATTCATGAAGTGTAGGTGAGGCAGAAGATAAAGAGATGCTATTTCAAGCATGGGGCTTTTCTCTCTGCAGGAAATAGCTGTCAGTAAAGAGAGCCTGCAGATGCCAAAATAACTCCACAGAAAAGCAAGTCACAGAGATGGCTCGGCAGGGAGAGAGCCCAGCACTGCCTCAAGGTGATGCTATGATTCATTAGCACTCTCGGGACACAACGGGACGCCATGTTAACCAACAGGTTCAAATGACTTGACACCATTTTGCATACCGGTAATTTATTTCTTTGTACGTCTTTCAAATTGTTTCTTTAAATTGGAGAAAACAAGAAATAAAACGCCGAAAATAAATACAAATAGCATGACCCATTCTGTAATCTGTAAATCAATACTAAAAATGGTGTGTTGGATAACAGCACTATATCAACCAACCACTACGTGCCAGAGTCCAAGTCTGATTACAAAGGGTTTTTGTTTTTTTTTTTTCAATACTGCATAGATGCATTCAAAGATGACTTCATGGCATCACACATTTTTTTTTTTTTATGTAGGAGTAAGTGCAAAAGACTCATTGCGTAACAGACTGCAGCCACACAGGCCTCCAGCACAATACATTGGAAACAAATTAACATCGCCATGCAATCTGCCAGCTGTGATTGTGGCAGGGTATTCATTTCAATGAATGCATGTTCATTGTTCCAATAAGGTGTCCATTTACATTTACCACCAGCCAAACGGAGCTGCGGAAAAACTCTAAAAGCAGCGAGTGCAGGCTGCACAGTCAGGGGCCGGTGGCACGCACTCGTGATTTAAAGTAATGGGTAATATTAATCCTAACACCATGAATATTAACATACTGAGGGGAATAGGTCATACTGCATTACTCTGTATCATCTATTACTATCTAAGGGTCTTCTACTAAGAACGCCCCGCCAGGGATAAAAAGTTTTGCACGTATATCCATCAGATGGAGAGGGGAGGACTAAATAATTTAATATCATACCTCAACCGTCCAGAGAGCCCCTGTGTTCATTTATATCTACTCCATTGCTTATGGCTTTTTCGTTTTTTAAAAAGAAAAAAGACTAGGGAGTATACCTAAAAATATGTCGTCTACATCGGCTTTGTCATCGTGAACACTGCCCGACATAAGGGGATAAAACAATGCAATCCCCTTCCAAAAGATAAACTAACAAAATTAAGATTTAGTAATTTGCCCGTTTCTCCATACACATGTAGGCCTTTCATTGGTTCGGACTGCCAGAGTTGTCGCCAGTGAGAGGAATCCCCAGGACGGCGGTAACCGTCAGGCCTAACGAGACACATGATTAGACCCCTATCATCACTTCACCTCCACAAGGACATGGGCGTGGCCAGACCTCTGCACCACACTACGCTTTGTAATCACACCTTGCGTGCATGTTTATAGTGTATAGTTTATAGTTTATAGATGCGTGTATGTAGAGTGGTCCTTCAAGTACACCCTTTGAGTTTGGGATGCCCTTCCAGTGTCGCGTCTTGTAGGAATTGTTTGCTCTTAAAAGCGCTGGGTGATAGGAGCATGCCAACCCATGCACTTTTGATGCTCGGTGTTGTAATGTAGTATAGGCTTTTGTTTAATTTACTTTCTAGATAAGATCCTACTATACGAAGCCTGGTTTTGTTCTATTGACTTCATCGATTTGGCACTTTCCCCCTCTCCGTTTTGCTATCCTAAGTGTTGTAAATGTTGTAAATAATCGTATTGTCAGAGCACATTAAACACCATTGTTACACCTTTGAAATAAGATTAAAAGGATGGCGTGCATTTGTATTGTCAAAAGTCATATTGCCATGTGGAAAATGTCTGTGTACAAGACTGGCATAAAGAGCTCTAGAATGAGATTATTCATGCCTCCCATCTGACACAATCAGTGATCAGTTGTTCAACAATAGCCTGCACACACAAATCGGCAAAAGAAAAAACATCCCTGCTTGTTTGCGTTGGATATGGGGTTGCTCAGGGTGATAAATGGTTGTCTTAGATAGTTTGAGGTAGTTTGTAGACGTCTGGGGTAGTGCTGTACGGGTTTGCAATCATTTTCCGCAGTAAGGCTACACAGAGAGCAAATTAGCCCTCCAAATATTGCCACATCCTAACCAGTAACAGCCAGAGTGCCGAGAGAAGACGCCCAATACATGATATTACTTTAAAATTGCTCTGTGATTACTGGCGTACAAAATAACCATTATAAAATGCAGCAGTGGTCGTAAATGTTCCATATCCCTATTAGAATCAAAGGCAAAGATACGACCCATGCGCTGGAAATGTAAACCAATTACCTTTGTATTAAAGTGTTGTCAAACAACTGACTTGGATCGCTTTTGTGTGGAGAGCTGCCACTGCCGTTATGTCACAGAGGGGATGCATGAGTGGGAGTGGATCCAGCAGTGGGTATGGATCAGGTGAGTGTACCAGCGACTTCTGCACCACCATTTACAAGTTGGGTCTTTTGTATTATGCACAGTTTAGACAGCATGCCATTTCATATAATATTCTGTTTTAATTATGTATGACTCGCGTGACTTGGACGCCTTGTTTTGCAGGTAAAATGTTTGTTCCATTTCATGTGTACACCGATGGCTCAAATAGCCGCTCAAGGTGTGAAGGTAAAGCTACTAGACGAAGACACTACGTTCATAAAGGAAATGGTCTCGTAAAAACCCAGTCGATTTTAATTTGAGTTCATGGGCAGCTTTCTGTCATCTTTGATTACACAATATAGCTAATATGTACTTGAAAATTGTAATACAATACTGATTCAGGCCACTAAATGGAGGGTGGCTGTAACGCGTCTCGATGCATTTCAAAACAGTGTGCGTAATCGTCAGCACTAGACTTGTAAATGAAAAAGGAGACCATATACAATTTCCACAAAGCATTCATTCCCCATGGAACAATTATTTCGGATGCCAAATTGTTCCCACTATTAAAGTCACTGGTCACGCGAATCCAAACAGGCAAATGCTTTGATAAACTGAAAGTTGATGCTATATATAAAGGAATTTCTTTATCAAAGTTTGATCAATGAAATCTGTTATTTACTATGATAAAAATGCTGTTTTTGGCTAAACTTGCTCATCTGCGATTTTCCAGGATGACCTAGGTGTGGCAGGAATATGGTACGAGCAAGTTTGATTGACATTTACCAGGTCCAACCAGGTCTAACCGCTGGATAAGGAAGTGTCATAATCCCCGGTCACACTTTTGTGATCGGATGTGCCAGATCGGAATCCGTGTCTGACGGCCACTCTTGACACTTGAATGCAAACTCTGTGGACGGTTCTGTGTTTGGAATTTTCCACCCCAAAAAAAAAACCTCGAAAAAATAAGACATGCGCTGAAATGGAACGGGCAGAGGAAAAGCTCAATGTTCTTCTTGCTGTTAAAAAACGGTGTGTAGTGGTTAGGGATGCAAATGTGTCCGTCTAGTACTACGCAAATCATAAACGCCAACAGAAATATTATGTTGAAAACCATTTTGTAGTCATTTTTCCAACATCTTATAAATACATTAAGTATTATGGTCAGATGTATTTTGGTAAAGGTTTGGAACAAGATATAACATAAAATATTAAAAAGCTGTTGTGCAGTCATGCATTGTTGAGAGGCTGTATAAAATAGGTTTGTTTGCCGATGCCCCGTGCTATTTGTAGTGCTTTTAGCAACTGTGATCAGGTTATCACAATCCGATCACAGTGGCTTTTCCAATTGACCAGGTTATCACAAGCAACCGTGACCAGGGAAAACTATTATTTCTCCGAGACCCTGAGTTCAAATACTTCAAGGCCATCGCATAGTTCTGCTCCCTTCAATAAATGCACAATCTGTCATCATTTTCCGCTATACTCCTGAACTCAAACAATGCAAGTACATCCCAGTGACATAGTCAGTGCCAACAGAGAAACAATAGCCAAACAGAAAAATAAACTACAGCTTTGACGTAGTTTCACTCTGTTTATCAGAGGGTTGGCTACCTCGAGCAGCTTTGCCAAGATAAAAAAAATCTGATTTGGGGGGAAAGAAAAGGCAGAAAAGGAGCTAATGATTTATTTAAAGGGCTCAGGGGTATTTTGCCCTGATGCTTCAGAGTCTCATGCACCACTGCTTTGAAGTACTCAGGAAATGGACAGAGACCTACGACAGTAAAGCTACACATTGATTCAAACTATTAGCAGTTCATCAAAGATCAAATAAATCTGTGCTGACTTTCAAAGAAAGTGGGAGGGACAAATGCACCTGACCTCGAAGTTAAGCCAATGTCAAAACTGTAATTTAACTTTTTGGGTTTACCATTATTTTACTCTGACATCTGTCGTGGGAGGTGTGAGAGGCTCATGCTATGTTCTATGAATCTTCAATGAGTCAGCCATTTCCAAGACAGAAAAAGATTTTAACTTGTTTAACAATGGTTAGGTCTACAGTTTTTGTTTTGGTTTCAATTAAATATACACGTGGAACTAATAACTGAAATGTCATAGAGGGGCATTTGATTTGAAATGTATTGAGAATGCAGTGGAGAAAAAATTCTGGTCAATTATGGTCTAGTCATTTCGAACCATTTAAAATCAATGCAAATGACAGCTATGAACTTCCTCCTCGTCCAACTACAACAATAACAGGCCTCTAAAAATAAAAATATAAATATATATTCAATAGAGGACATAAACAATCACTACATCTGACTTGTACGTCTTCTATTTCTAAAGAGACAAATGGAAAAGGCTGTCTAATTCTTACTTCAAAATAAATACTCTACATTTAAGAGTTGGAAGGACACCAAGGAAGGGATACACATGGAACTTGGTCTCCATCTACTGGCAAATAAAAACTGAGTGCCTTCCATGGAGGCTGAAATTGATTCCAAAAATTGATTAAAATGTCATTCTCCAAAGATAGCGAAATACACAGCCAAACTGGAGTGTGAAACTTTGAATTATAAAGAGTAATGGTTCCTATTTTAAGCCCTTGTGAATCTTCATTGTCGAATTGCCTCACTGCGAATTCTGATAAGTAACCTCATAACAACATAGGACAAATGTATCGAGAAAACACTTACAGAACAATATGTGGGATATGTATGTGCACATATATATATATATATATGCATATATATAACTAATTCAGAAAACTTCCAACTACCTATTTTCTGTGTTATATATGTTATTTCAGGATATGGCACCCATGTCCAAAAAGGGCTTTGTACAACATACTTTTAATTGCCATGCAACAGCCTTCATGAACTATTTAGAGCTAGGGACATTCCAGATCAATGGCGAAACAACGACAATTAATTTGAAAGATAATTGGCCTCATTCAGCGAGCGAGCATCCTGGGTCCACCTCGGTTCTACACACCGGCTGGGTGGGTTCCTCCAAGATGGCCTCTTGTAGAATAAGGCCCACGAGCTTCCTTTCAATTCTGTTCCCCACTGTTCAATTGCCGAGCGCACGCCGTTGCCATCAGCGTTGCTGTGAGGCTCAGGCATAGACGTTACTGTGAAATTAACCATATTTGATACAATAGTATTGCCTTTCTTTGACAAAGACCAAATAGAGCCCTGTGATTCATGATGCTACTGGTGTGATGTACAACTCAAATTGGTAGGCAGCCAACGCGATTTTTAAGAGTATTTTCTGTCAATACCGTTCCTTTGGAACGGTATTGACAGAAAAGTCATATTCTATGACTTTACTGCCATGTAAACATAATACAAGCTTTCCTTTTGAAATATTATGAATAATTTTCATACGACTGTGACTGCACAACACAAAGCCCATGGATTCCTGCTGGCTTCGCTATTAACCCTCTACAACTCGACATGCAAGACGACGCAGAGCTCATGCATTATTCATTACAGACTGCCTGTTAAGCCAAGTGTCCCTTTAAGGGGATGTCATATACAAAGTCTTGAGGGTGACACAGAAAATCAATCTCCTGCACGAAATCATATTTGTGCATCTAGAAGAAAACTATAATGTGGCCAGCTGAATACAGGAGCCACATGTAGTGTACCTCTTCTGTCAAAGCCAATTTTCAGATGTTGTTATGCCAATGGAAGTGGGTTTTTTTTTTTTTATTGGACAGGCTGAGCTCAGAGACAGCCTGTCTCCCTTGAGTTTGGCATTTTGGAACAGACGGTACAGAACAGCATTGCTGACGGGCAGTTTAAGCCAGCATCTGTTAGAAAACTCATGATCTAGTGTCTTTGGCATGACTGAATTTGACATCATTCAAAGAAAACCAACACAGCAAAACACCCCTTTACAGCTACTAGGAATGTGGTATTATGCAAGTACCATTATTTGGATAAATAATCAAAATAATAGGACATGGCTACAAGCTACAAGGCTTGTTTTTATTAGCATTTACGATAATATCTTCCCTTAAACTGAGAATAAACCATTCACCATGAATAATATATGTTTTGAATCAAGCTTTAAATACCTAATATGAAATTAAATGTATTCAAGCTAAAACTAATTCAAGATGCATATGAATGCCAACGGCTTCCCTTGTCAAATATTAGGTATTGTCTCGAGCTGCAGCTGCATAAGATATTAATTATGAAGATAAAAAGAAAATAGATTCTTCTGACTTTGAACTGGAATAACAATTTTAGAGAAAAACTAACCAAGATCTAAATACACATTTTGTAACATAATTACAATACGTAACATGTTTCAACACTCATAAAAAAGTAGAATAATAACTTACTGTAATAGCCATACAACACTGTGTTTTCAATTTGGTCTCTTGTCTCATTGCTTTCAGCCCAAACCTAAAATGGAGAAAAAAAACAAAAAAATGTTAAGTATGCACACTTTGAACTCATCTATAAATAAAAGAGGCAGAGACAGATGACTTAAACTATGACTTTAATGACAATTAGCGCCCACACAGAGGGAGCTGAACTATGTGCCCTCGCTTTTTCCTTTTTTTCCTTTGACCGGCGATCCTGAAAATTGTACACCATTACTTACACGTTGAAACCTCAAAGAGATCCCGGGGAGGAAAATGGGTGGTATGAACCAAAATGTATGAACACGCACGTCCCTCAGAAGGTGGTGATTTTCGAGATTTTTTGTAAGGTTTTTGGTACAATGTTTCGACTAAAGCAAAACCTATTAGAATTCAGGTCAAACTGACCCGCAATGTACAAATTTACTCTGACAGCCAAATAATCAATGTTGCAGAAACTGGGGCTCATTGTTGAGCCCATCTTTTTCCATGAGTGATGCTTCTGATTTGATACTGTATAATGAATATTTGAAGGACAGATTTGTCAGGTGCAGGTATTATTACCAACAGCCCCAGCCATTACTCACTTATAGGCCACGGCAGGATAGCCGTGTGGAGACGGAGAACCAAAACACAAAACCCTCCATTTGGAGGTACAAGCCTCAATAGAGCGAAATCACTGCAACATGCCATGGAGACTGAAAAGCACTTCAAAATACCGGCAAGTACTTTTGAAAGTGCGCGTGACGATAAAAAGGACATCATGTGGTCTAACACACGGCATCAACGTGATGCACCCAATACAATACACCTCATGATATAAAATATTGTTCATTATTTCAAAGGTAAGAGAAGAACATTATGGAACATCACGGAGCATGATGTGATGGGCCACACATTACAGACACGTTTTGCACTCACGTGCTCGCCGGCCATATTTTGGGGGCCTAGTTGTACTTTGTGTGGGACCCTCGCGTGCCACCGCCGAGGGGCGCTTGGCGGTACTTTGTGGTTTAACAGAACCGTGTGCGGGCGCCGGCGCAAAACGTGTGCACTTTGTAGTGTTTTGTGAAACATCCCAGAGGCACTCTGGGGCCTGTTTGCGAAGCCCTGGCATGATTAGTAGGATCCCTCTTAACTGGTATGCCCTTGTCACTCGCCAAAACTGTAACTCCCGCCCGCACGATGCACGTCTCCCGCTTTACGACCCGCCGTCCATGTTTACGACTGTGCCGCGCTGGCATCGCTGAAGTGTTTATAGATACTTGCAGGTTATTTGCTCGGCTCCATTTGTTAGATTTAAATAGTGAACGTGTCTAAACAAGGAATGAAAGTACTTTAAAAACACGCCGGGCAGCACATATTCTGCTCGTGCAATACCCTGCAAATGCTATTCTGGGTGTGTGTGTGTGTGTTTTTTTGTTGCTACATGAAGACACCTACAATCATGTCAAGCACTAACATCATGTTTATTGCTTGTGATTACTTTACATCGAAATGACAGCCATGTGTGCTCTGCATTTAGTGAGTTGTATTAAAGGCATGTCATTTCTGCCGCTGGGGGTCACACAATCAAAACAATAATGAAATATGTAGTTTGATAACGTTGTATATGGTGCGGGAACTTGGGAGTAGTCTTTACCACCATGCCGGTGAAATCATGGACGAGGCTATGTATATTCATGTTTTATTCACTCTATGTTTAGTCACGTTACGTAATTCAATTTGAATGAAATAGCGTAACTTTAGCTAACATACCGTTAACTTGCTAACTTAACGTCAGAGGAGCCGGCTACTTATACCTCAGTAGCTCACGTTGTGTGGCGAATAAATTCTCAGGGTAGCCCACACTGTTGTGAAAATGCTATTGTACACTTAGCTATTGGCTATTAGCTTGGTGGCTGGCATAAGTCACTAGTCACAGTAGCACATCATTGTAAGATGGATATTGAACTACCCTATCAATAAACTATTGACAGGCGACCAAATGAAAGGCATTGAATTCATTGAATAAAACTACGTATGTCTTTGGGTTTTAACTCAACTAAATATTTAACATAGGTCAAGTCATTTTTATATTTTAATGTTGAATAAACGTGACATATAATACCTTGAAATTAAATTGAGTTATATTACATTTATGGTAGGTTAATTACAGTGTTTCCAGACCAAAATATTGTTCGGTTATGTTTCAAATGTTTTAAATACACACACACAGCGCCACGCAGCAGGAATTTACTGATACAGGGAAATGATGTGCACCAGAGAAGTAGACTGATTGGCCTTTGAGGTGAAAGTGACTTTGCAGGACACGCATATAGACAACCGCACGTGTGAAGTGCAATAGTGTCAGCCCTCCCACGAACACGCAAAGTTGGACTTTAATGCAATTAAGAAACATTGACACAGAACCCGTCAAAATTGAGACAATAACATCAAACCAACTGGTTCATGGCCAGTGTGAGCAATTATCTCAAAGCAAATGATCTCATCTTAAATTAAATCATCTTTGTGTTCATCACGTTCAAATAATATGTAGTTGAGTAGAAGTATAAGTATAAGTAAGACTTTCTTATTATTGTTATGACAAATAAGAGTGAGGACTTGGTAAGGACTATATATATATATTGCTAATGGTTGCCAAGGGTGAAAAGTAAATAAGCATTTACATTTAATACAATTTAGAGCTTGACTAATTTCATTTTTGGAGGACTCCACTTAAACACACATGCGGGTTTATTACAAAAATACTTCTGAAAGCAATTTGTCCAAACCAACAGTTGCAGACAATGAGATTAAACTATTAGGCTAAACAAAAACAAAACGGACCTTCAACACATTTCGCCTGAACCAACAGGATTACGATTCAAGGATGGATGTGAAGCAAAGAACACAGAACACTGAGCCGTGAAGGGGGCAGCAATCCCATTCAGTTAAGGAGCAGGAGCGCCATACCACCCTGTTGAGCGGATGGGGCCGTACTGCCAGCCATGTCTACGTGTGGTACTTTCCCTGCACCGTTCGGAGACGAAAAAGAGATCATCCAACTAAGAGGAAGTGAAGGAAAGTGCAACAAACAAGAAAACGGTGACAGAAACAAACCACAAAGATTTATTTGAAGCGCGCACAAACATGTTTATGTCCTCTGCATATCTAGTGGAGTGTGTCATGTTGGTTTATCTTTGGACGTCATGCGTAATGCATGGCCAAGATCTCACGCCGTCTGTTCCTGTTCTGCACCAGACAAAACGTCTATCCTACCACTGTCTATTGAATTGTAAACAGATGATAGCATAATACACCCATTCACAAGGCAAATGGCAAACTGGCTAAATCTTTATGGAAAGGTTAGAGAACATTTCAAGGTCAGGCCATCCTTAAAAATATTTCTGTTTGCAGTAACAACCCCCCCCAAAAAAAGGCTCGGTAGGTAGGTCTATATTTTTTTGTTCAAAATTCAAAGTAAAAAAATGTACAATTTTGGTCATGGTGAATGGTGATTACATAGGTATGAATTTAAACACATTTGCATATCGTGACGTCACTGACTGAGTCTCCAACCCGTAAAAGTTTAGTGGTCTCCTTGACATCAGTCGACACGGTCACTGTAAGACTCGAGGGGGGGAAAGGATGGGTAAAGATCTGGCCACAGTTCTTCCAGAACTTCATGCCACGTTATAGCGGTGTCGAGATATTTCAATGCATTTTTTTTATGTATTGCTACGGTGCCTGAACCTGTACAACTTTGAATGGTGACCGCGAACATTTTCTTTACTGCAGCCGCAGCCATCATAACAGACAAGCGCGAACCATTGATGAAACTAAGCGAACGTATCGTATAGCTCATAGTGTGACGTGTGTAAACCATGCGGAAACCAATGGTGTAAACATAATCATAGATGACGCCACAGGTTTTTATATAAAAGAAAGAACGTAGCCTATGTGTTTACAACTAGCAAGTCGGTCGGACTAAAAGGGAATAAAATCATAAGAAACTGAAGCAGACATAAGGTAAGGTCGTTTTTTGGACATCACTTATTGTATCGTACACCTAAGAATTCACACCATTGATGGCATGATGAGCCTATATTGGCAAGATTACAAAACATTTCAATGCTACTGATACTAACCTTGTAGGTACCATTCGGGTTCTTCATGAATGAGACCAGGAATATATCCACTGGAAGGAGGGCAGTTGTTATCAGAGCGATTGCCAGAGCACATATTGCTGTGATGGTGGAAACAGCTTCACTCTCCTGCCGACTTTGATATTTTCGGATGTAGAACCAACAGAAGGTAAGAATGACCTAAAGATGAACAAAATAATTACAGCAATGAATGGGGGTCCACATCGTCCAGGATATTTTTAATAAGAAACATTTGGTACTCAAACCAGCCAGGGACAATTTAATCGGGGCTGTCTCAAACTTTGAGAAGTTATAATTAAAGTAACACCAAAGTTATGAAATTGCTAGTCCGAATTGGACCCCTGCACAGCCACCCAGTCACAGCGATCTGACCATCGGTGATGTGAATATGCAACCGACGATCTGAGCTCCAATGACGTCAGCCTCATTGATTGTTTTAATGCTGTATTAATATTGGATGTTGAATACGGCATACATGGCTGAAAAGGTAATATAAGAATCAACGTGACAGAATTGACTATTGGAGTCATGATTAAGTGACAGAATCCACTAGTCTTGACAGCCTTGTCAGAATTAATTGACCAAACTGTAACACTGTCTTTTGATGGCACTATTTTATAATGGTTTTCATTGATTTAGATTTTTGATTACATTGTCAGTGTACTCCACAGCACTGTGATTCAAAATACTACTGACATTTTAAGTAAAATCATAGTCAACATTCTTTAAAAGACGTGATGGGGCTCCAAATACAGGCTACATACAAGCTGTTACACAGCTTCATGCAAGCTTTAATTTTAATTATATATATTATTGTACTGTATATAGTGTTTATATTTTGTGTAATTATACTGTATTTTCTTTTCTTTTTTAACTTCAAGTTTTGCCCTCAGCACTTGATTGTAGTTTTTTTTCTGTATTTGTACTGCTGCTATGACAACCTAATTTCCCCTTGGGGATAAATAAAGTTGATCTATCTATCTATCTATCTATCTATCTATCTATCTATCTATCAATGTATCTATCTATCTATCTATCTAAGATGCAAGCAGTGCTGCAATTGACAGAATAAGGTCAACTTCTAAGTAGCTTTCGACTTCCTTTACCGGGTAGAGACTGTCGTTGCATTCAAATCATAATCATTGAGAGGGCTCTTGTGTCAATGGTCATACTTGAACAGCTCTTTAGGTAGTCAGGGTGTAAATGTAGTACAGAATGTTAACCTACTCAGTCCAGGTTTCAAGCAACCGGCTGTTGAGATTATAAGGCTATTACTGTAAACTAATTTGGGAAACAGATTAGGAGCGGTCGACCAATTAGGTGTTACGTATTGCTAAATAGAACAAAATGCACCCATGTCTGACAGTGGTCATTGCATTAAGAGAAATCGAAGGTTTAAATTATATTTAAATTATATATAAATGATAGCCAAGAAAAAAACTAAGCTTTTAGCCAAAAATCAAGGAAATCTGGATAATCCCCAGCCTTAAAATAATGCAAAGCGTCATAAAATTATAATTGCGTCATTTTATTTTGGAGATAAACTGTTCAATAATAAATAAAACGCTCAAAGTGTATAAGACGTCACATATGGAGCCACTGTACACCTTAAAAGTCCATGCTAAAGTAATTGTAGCAATATTATAAGACACCATTATAAGACACCATCATAACAACCCCTGGGTTAACCTCTGGGATAATGGTGTGGATATATATATCGGGTTGGCATAAATATATATA